>JAUKWC010054273.1:0-41129 GCA_032356245.1 Endocladia muricata | reverse complement strand
GCCGGCTGGGGCGGAGGGAAGGAGGAAAGTGGGATATGTGTGAATAGATTTCGGGGTGCCGTGCGTGCCGTGCTGGCAGGGGAGCGTGATTTGATCGTTTTTGAGTTGTGCGCGAGCTTGCGAGCATAACGTTGAGTCCGTCAGGCGAAAAGCGGTTTGTTGCGTAGCGGAGGGGAGTCTGTTCGACGCCGTGTTCAGCTGTGTCTGCTGCTCACACCGTGTCGATGCCATCGCTAGTCTTGCCCGCGTTGTGATCGAGAGCATCCTTGGCGCATTCGCTCGGACCCCCCACCGACCCCCCACCGCATTCCTTTTCCTTGCCCCCTTCCAACCACCACCCCCCGCCTCGATGAACCTGCCCCTCATTCATCACTTCATCCGAGAACCCCTCGTTCTACTCTCTCATCTCGACGCCCTGCCTCAACTCGCCTCTCATTCTCCCTTCACCTCTCGCATCGCCTTGATTCGCACCCTTTCTCCCTCATCACAGTATGGCCCCGCTACGTGGTCGCAAGCAAGTAGATGTGGACAAGGACGACGACGACCAGAAGCGACTCTCAGCTGGGTATTCATGGGAGTCGAGCAAAGTGCGCTCGTGGGAGCAGATCGAAGAGGACCCCGAGACGGGCCGTCTCAAGTCGTTTGCGCGCGAGGAGCAGATTGCGCGTAAGCGCCGTCGTGACGACGGGCTCTCCGGCGTCCGTCGCGGCATCATCCGTTACTGCGTCGTGGTATTGGACCTTTCGGACGCCGTGCGCGCTACGGATCTCAAGCCGTCCCGCGCAGAGCTCATGTGCGATGCTTTGGGGAGGTTTGCGACCGAGTTTTTTGACCAAAACCCAATCTCGCAGTTGTGCGTGGTGGTCACGAGGGAGGGGGAGGCAGTGAAGATGTCCAGTTTCTCATCAAATGAAAAGACGCATGCGGAGGCCGTGAAAAAGGCGTTGGGGATGGGGCCCAGGGGGGTTGCGTCGTTGCAGAATGCGCTCGCGGTCGCAAAGAGGAATTTGGCGGCGGTGCCGCCGTACGCGATGAGGGAGGTGTTGGTTTGTTATGGATCCTTGTCGACGTGCGATCCGGGAGACATTCACGCGACAATTGAGGGGATGGTGGCGGACAAGGTGAGGTGCTCAGCGGTGGGACTGGGCGCGGAGCTGCATATTTTACGTGTACTGTCGAAAAAGACACGCGGCAGCTACATCATTGCCATCAATGAGGACCACTTTCGCGATGCGTTGTCCTCGCATGTGGTTCCGCCCCCGACAACGACAAAGCAGGTGAGTGCGTCGCTGATTCGCATGGGCTACCCGATGTTACGTAGGATAGAGCAGCCGACACCATTTTGCAACAATCCGAATATCAAAGGGGCTACGGGCTACAACTGCCCGAGGTGTGCGGCGTGGGTTAGTGAGATGCCATCAGAGTGCACGTTGTGCGGGTTGATCCTTGTGTCGAGCCCGCATTTGGCTCGGTCATACCATCACCTGTTTCCGGTACCCAAGTTTGTTCCCATCGACACGGCTGATGACAGTGTGTCGGAATTGGAGGAGTCATCTGGAGTTCTGCGTAAAGAGAAGGCAAAGGAGCTGGAAAGGGCTCTGTTCTTGAGGTGCATGGGGTGTGAAAGAGTATTGGGAAAGGAAACAGCACTACGACTGCTATGCCCTAAATGTGTTGAAGTGTTTTGTATTGATTGTGATACATTCATTCATGATTCGTTGCATCACTGCCCAGGATGCCGTGTGTGAGAGGGTAAGCTCCTCCTTGTCACAGTCTTGGTTAACACAATTTCAAAATAGCTGTGTCGTTGTTTACTCAAACCATTGTTACCTTCCACTTTCTATGGCACATTCCTGTCAGTTTCCATCGGATCCTGGGCAGTAGCCACGACATTTTCTCGTAGAGAAGACTGAGATGTCTTGGAGCCGCTTGCGGATGGTCCACTAACCAGTCGCTTCTTTGAAGCTATCGCGGCTAAACCGTTAATGCTGGATAAACGTCTATTCAAGGACGGTCCCGAACTTGTCATCCATGGGTGAGAAAGCGCTTGACCTGCCGTCAATCTTCGTTTTGGATCAAGCTGGAGAAGCTCCTTGAGAAAGGATTTGCCTTCATCGGATACTTCGCCCCACCCTTCCCCTCGCATGCAAGGTCCTCTTGCCAGGCTTTTCATGTATTCTATGTCACTCTTGCCCCAAAATGGGAATCTTCCACATAGCATAATCTGTTGAATTCCCCACGAAGCAAGAGAATACGCAGAGTTATTGTCAGGCTCAGAGTGACTGCATTTGGCCTTTGGGCATCTGCACAAACAAGACCCGCTATACTTACATACAAGACGACGCCTGATGCCCACACGTCTACTGCAGGTCCGTATCCACCCTTCCCGACAATTTCGGGGGCAATATAATACGAAGTGCCTACATGAGAAAGAAGCATCCCAGGTCCTTCTTCCACTCCGTCTTTAAGGAAGTTTGAGAGACCAAAGTCTGTGAGTTTAACTTCTAATGGCCATGTTTTGCCCGTGCACAGAACGTTTTCCGGCTTTATATCCCGATGAACAATATTCCTCGAGTGCAAATATTGCACTCCGTCAAGTATTTGCCTCATTATATGCTTTGCTTTCTTCAGTACGATAGAAGCAACGCATAAAGACAATGTGCGCAGCATTAAAGAGAAGTCAGTCGTTCTATCGGACACAAGCAGGCTCTCATATTTGCCCCAGTGCACTCGCAAAAAAAATTCTTACCTCTTCCGTGAAGAATTGTGATGCGATGATGAGGTCAAAAAGCTCGCCTCCGCGCATGTATTCACTAACTATGGCCAGTTTAGTTGGCCCTTCGAACACGTCTAGAGTTCGAACAATGTTGCTATGTTGAACTGTGGTCATGATTGTTCGTTCACGCTCTATGAACTTCTTTTGTTTCCTGTTATTCGGGTTTTTCTTGATGATCTTCACAGCAAATTGCTCCCCGCTGAGCTTATCCGTCCCGAGGAAAACTTCTCCATATGAACCTTTTCCTAATTGCTTCCCCAAAGTGTAGTAGTCTTCTAGTGCGCTGTTTGCAGACTTCAATGCGCGGACCCACCCTCGGAAGTCTTCTTTCGATTCTGCAAAGAAAGAAACGCTCTTACCTCCAGCAGTGATAACGAATTCTAGCGCTCTCTCCCCAACCGTCAACGTTATATCGTTTAAATCTAACTGCCACGTGGACGGAGAGTTTTCCTTGACATGGTGCGTCAGTGTCGTCCCGTTTAGAATCAGGTATCGTCTAGTTCGGCCTTTCAACCGTTTTCCTTCTTTTGCAATCCAGCCGGCTCTTCCCATCTTGTGGGTTTTTGACGGCTCCGTCATTGCACTAGAGGTGGAAACCCTTTCGCAATACTTCAAACACAACGTTCTAAGGCGAAGGGTTTAAGGACGAGTAGATAGAGGATGTATTGAGCTGTTCTGCCCACAGATGCCTTTACAAATTTTAAGAAATGAAGCACTGCATTGTCGTTACGAGACAGTCTTCACAAAAAGGATACCAAGCTCTAGTGCACTTTCGTCTCTGCTCATCGTGTATCCAAGTGAAAATTTGAGTTTTCAGTAGTCTCTCTTTGCCATGAAATTCTGAGTACGGGACGATCACGCTGCGTCACTCATCTCAGTGTTTTCCTTGTACTGTGTATTTCCTCAGAGACGCAACTACATTATTATAGGAAAAAAATATGTACTAGCTAAAAGGCAACTATCAAACATCATTTGTAATGAATCTATATGTTTGTAAGTGATGGCTCGAAAAGGCGTAAATGACAACGGTAGGACTCCATCGATAAGGACTGCTGAAACAGGACTTTTGTGAATATGTTGTTCGAGTGCACGGTCAGAATTCCCGAAAAAAAACTCAGCAATTGTGATTCAATTCTTGTTGTTGAACAACTTCTTAAGGGGCCGAGGATACTATTCAAAAGTACAGAAGATGCACATTCTTTCAGGAGGCTGACGTGCAACGTGGGCTAAGAATCCAGCGACGATCAATCCTCCCTTCGAAACTCTTCTTCCTCCCAAAGTCAAAAGGGGAAGGGAACAAGGCACTATCAGAGCCAGAAAGCCCTAAACGAATTGTATACGTGCATAGCTTTCGTTGGTCAGTCTATATAAGTCTATTCCTTCTTGTCCAGTTCCTGTCAGTCGCTGTCAGAACGGTAGACTCGTCAACGGAGTACATCCAGATACTGGTTTAGTGCTACTGTTCAGATAATGGATTGCCTACAACACTTAATATGGAGAAGCACCGCGTCATAAAAAAGAGATGCTTGAAAACTATTGCTTCGTCCTTTTTTTTTATGGTGTGACACCGTTCAGAGACTCTGCTTTGATGCACAGTCTATATTTGAAAGTGATTTCGCTTCTTTCTGAACCTATAGCAAATGCAGTGCATGCCACTCACTGCTGAGACATGTACATGAAGGCTTTACCTACATTCTCCCCCGTCCCTTCTGATCAAGGTATCATGTACGGTGCCTCATGCGTATCCCGCACATTATTCTCTTCAAGACGTGCAAGAGCTCTGCAGTCCGCCCGTCCGAAACGCGCACCTCATGGTTACACGACAAGAAAAACGCTGGACTACACTTTCTCGGCCTTATGTACACGAAAGCATACATCTGATTTCCGAGGTATTGGGATGAGCTTACCAGAGCTGTTTTCTCCGGTATGAGGAGAACGCAGGCCACTTCAAGAGACGACGAAGGGAACGGCAGATGATTTGGAAAGAAAGTAGTCGGAGAGGCGCTGTCTCTTTTCGACCACATTGTAAAAATTTCCGGGGAGCGACTTTCCAATGCTACTAGCTTGCCATTCACCGTCGAACGTATATAACACGTTGGTTCAAGGTAAGGTTTTCTCGAGCCATGCCTTTGCAACCCTACATTTCATCTCACTGCTTCTGCTCGTGAACGTCCACACATCCCACCATGCATCTGGTTGGATCTCTCGTGGTTCTGGTGTCTCTCCTGTGTGCAGTTTACGCACAAACGCCATGTCGTCGCAGCGAGTCTGTAACGCGGTGTGTGGAAGCCCCTATGTCGCCACCACCCGATGAATCTGTGCAACTATGCTCGTACCGCGTCTGTGCATTTTCGTTCATTACCGCGATAAAATGCGACGCCAACCTTGATTTGAGGGCGACGCACGTCTGCAGCAAGGAGGAGAGTTTTGTGCCCAAATGGCGATGCGAGCCTGGGAAGGAGCACCGGATGGTGAAAGTACCGGTGGGATGTCAGGGTGACAAGTGCACGGACGAAATTAGGGCTTGCCCGTGTGTGGGATTTGTGGCCAAACGAACGGTCTTGGAACCGGCAACGTTGATGCAGACTTCGTGCGAGACCGTCAAGGTGACCAAGTAAGTAGACAAGAAGGGAAAGCATGAACTCTGCGAAAAAAAAGATAACAGAACTGAGATGTCTGCAAAGAAAGCCTGAAGTCTTGAAACGGCTGGCGCTGCTCAAGCGATGCTCAGGGTCACAGGTGCTCGATAGTCAAATGGTAGGGGGTCAGCGTGGGAAAGACTAGGATTGTCAAACAGCATTGGTCGTCTACACGAATTGGATCATGAACCAGTCTTCATTGAGGTGAATGAGAAAGCTGGAATGGAGATGGGAACAGCGTCTCCAGGAGTACGTACCACTGTGGGTATCCCTGAGAAAGGAAGATTAGAACCCAGGTTAGAACTCTCTTTAAAAAAATATGAGTCCATGTGGTTGGAAAGGCTCCCTCAGACGCATTTAATTTGGTACTGTTTTATTGTTTATTTTAGCCAAGACGGCAACCAACCGGTTGACGTTTCTTGCCTGAGCTCAGTCTAGCTTGGCGAGATCACGATGATGGTCTAGGCAAAAGTGGCAGCGGTACCAGCCATACCTCTCAGGACTACAAGAATCGAGAAGCTTAGGTGAGGTATTGCAGCCTGGGAACTTGGAATAACCGTCAGACTACCCCAGCTGATCTCCATAGTTTGCGTGCAATTCGTGAATTTTATTGTGATCCCACGGGGGAAGTAAGGTTCATGGGGTACTGTGTCCCCTCAGTGCAGCGTTACCTCTCGAACAACATAGAAAGCCGGCTGTGCAAGCGGATAGGTGATCTCCAAAACTACTGTATACTGTAGACTCGTGAGATGGTGTAGGACTTGGCATGCAAGTCACTTGTGGGGATTCAGATGAAGAGGGTTCTGAAATGAAAACAAAAATACAACAATGCAGACATTCCATCATAGAATTTCCCTGAAAAAGTGTAGAATTTGAAGTTCGCGATGCTGTAGGAGCATGCGAGCAATACTGTACCACACCGCACAAGCCAGTACGACCCTGACACCCCCCCTTCCGCAGCGATGTTGCGAAGTGAGGCTGAACGGACAACGTACTTCTCACACCTACTGCGCACGGGTACAGTATTCACTGCTGTTGTAACCCTCCCGTTCTCCTGCACTTGAATTTTTAGTCGTACAGCTTCATTGCAGAAAGTTGCTTTGGAGTACACTTGTAATACGTCATACAGAAAGTCCCTAAGAAGCAGCGAGAAATGGGGTTTCCGTCAGGTCTTTCTTGGCGGGCGGAGGTTTTCAAGAATGCGACAATCTGCGACTACATGTTGTGCGTGAGGCGCTTGATTTTCATCCCTCTGCCTGCATTGTCAATGTAATTTCCCGCCAGCAGCCAATCTCGGTGGTTATTGTGTTACGCAGCTGAAGAGGCGGCACTGTAGCGTGAGCTCAGGAGAAGATGTTGATATTCTGCTTCTGTTGGAATATATAAACATTACGGGTCGTGCGAGTTCGCTGTCGTGTAACAGCCTGAGCTATTGTTCCTACAGTGTAGGAGGGGGGTGCCCGCATGTGTGAGCCATGTTTTCTTCGGTTGAGAATGTTTCAAACACGGCCTCAGATTTGTAGCTTTAAGACTGTCTCCGATGACCTTGTATGTATCATAATGGCAACAGTGATGCTCAAATGGGAATGTCTGAAAGAGCTCAACCCATTGCACCAGCGGCTGTATTGTACAGTATTACACCCCAAGCAGTTTTCAACAACGCCCCTAGGCATGTGCCGTCTACACTTCAGTCATACTAGGTTGGTATGGTACATGTACATCCAGCTAGGGTTCCGCAAGCACGACCAGTATGCCAAGTTCAATCATACGCGAATGGAGCTACGTCGTCTTAGTTGTTCGTCACCGCCCGTCCTCGCTCAGAACCTTGCCCCGTTTTGGCGCAGGTCTTGTCGTATCTTGCGCGCGGAACGCTGCTCAACGCCGCCCCCTTCTCCTTGACCTTGGTCAGGATTTGCCCCGGGGTTTCGATGTATCCCACCATGTGTAGTTTTGTATCAGGCGTCAGCTCCCTGGTCATTGTGTTACTTTTCACGGTCGCCGATGCCCAATATGACTACCGGCGCGAGGCCTGCATCAATCCCGTAGAGGCATGCCCTCCAGACAAAGAGCAGTTTCCTGAGGGCTCTCGCATCGAGTTTCAGTATGCCAAAACGATCAGAAATCTCAAGTACGGGAACGACCATGTCACTTTCGAAGTGTCTGTGGTCGATTCGGACGGCAAGGAAACAATACCGCAGTTCAAATTGGTCAAGTGCGGCTGTCCTCCTGGAAATACTGATGGCCTTAAAGTATTGTACACGAATCCGAAGAAGGTTTATGTCGATGAGGGGCCTATCTTTGGTTTGCTCGATGTAACCTTCGATGATCTCGACAGAATCAAGTACGTCAATGATGTTTCGTACATCTACAATAAAAACATACGTGGATTAGTAAAGAGCTCGGAAATTATCGAAATATCCGATGATGGTAGTTCCCCCGACTTTTCAACCCTCACGAAGGACCCCGATGTGGGTCTATCTCTTCTGGGGTCGTTCGCTTTTCTCAAATACAACCCCGAAGAAGTGGAGGTCCCATCTGTGGCCTTTGCGGAGAAAGACGAATCTACTGCTCTGGGTCGCGCGGAGTGGATGAAACTTGTTGGGCTAATATTCGATCAACCGGCAAAGGCAAATGAGCAATTTGAAAAGGTCGTCAATTCATACGAAGATGTGAAGAAATCAGCTGCGAAAGCTGAACGGCGTCCAAGCGTGTTTTTTAATGCTCCTTTTGAAAACCTATGGACACAACCTTCGCAGGATACGTACATAGTTGGTTTTATCAACGACGCGAATGCTGACTATCGATACGCAAGTCGAAATTCATCTGAAACGGAGAACTTGGATTTCTCGCAGATCGAAGAAGACTTTCGATCTGCTCAATTCCTTCTCAACGCTTCTGTTTTCCCACTGGGAGAGACTCGTGACCTCGATGGGTTTATTGAATCAATCTATGTTGTAGGACCCTCGAGGCCTAGCAAGGATTTGCCTCGTAGTCTTCACTCAGTTCAGTGCGGTCATGTGTGGTACACCGATAGGAAATCGACAGACGGGGCAAGCGATTTCTTTGAGTCAGCTATTTTCCGACCTCACCTTGTGTTGCAAGATTACGTGAAAATTCTGCATCCGTATATCGATATCGAGGAAGATTTTTTTTATATGGGCCGTTACAGAAATTCGACAAGCGACGATGTTGATACCGAATGCCCCTATGATGTGGTGGGAGGTGAGCCTCCAGAGGGAGAAGTAGTTGCAGAACAAGACTTTACTGTGCCGAATTACGATCGTTTTGAAATTGAGGATCGGGTAGAAAACGGCTTGATCCGTGGATTGAAGGACAAGATACCGAGTGAGAAGGTCGAACTAATTTTCAAAAACACTGAAATCGGTGAGAAAGAGACCACGGTCACAGTACGCACGTTCGTAAAGGAGGACGAAGTTAGCGAATTTTATGATTCAGATGACGTACTCGCTGCAATGCGATCGAGCCTTGGCGACAACGTCTCGGCTAAGCCTGTACCAACCCCGGAACCGCCTTCAGGTGAGGATCCAGTACCTCCGGACGGAGAGAAGGAGGACGGAGGAGGGCTGAGCGGTGGCGCAATATTTGGCATTGTAATTGCAGTTCTTGTAGTAGTTGCCATCATCGCCTTTTTGTGGTACCGCAATCGGAAAGGAGCAGTGCTGGGCGGACGTCAACGATTACATGCAGGGAATGGAAGCATGAGTCATGATGGTTTAGGACAAGGCGGCAATGTTGCTGTCGATGACGACTCGCCGTTTGTGTAACCGATGGCACTGTATTCGGCTCTGCCTGGCGTACCCTTTTTGTTTTCTTTTGAATGACACTAGCACGCTGCCCGCAATGCCAAGAATATCTGGCAGTGGCAAGAACCTAGGGCCGTAGAGATTCCACCATCAAATCGTCTTGCTTCTCACAAAGTCAGTTGCACGACCATAATCCAGTCTTGAGACATATAAGAAGCATGGATTGAAAGAGAACCAATTTGAAACTGATTGTTATAAACTTGTATAGTTGTTCTCGCGTCAAATTGTTGGTCATGCAAGTTGGCAGATAGTGTTTGGGAGTGTCGCGCCCCGCATGCAATGTCATGTTTGAAGTCTTAATAGTCTCGAACTGAGGTATTTATTGTGTACGTGCTCGTGCATGGGGCATCTGCGAAAAAGACAAAATTTTTATGCTAGAGTACGAGGGACATGTTGTTTTTGTAGAAAGAGAAGGTATCTGGCGTCTGCTCGGCAGTATCTCTGCGAACCACACCGTTCACCACAGCATGTTGCAACGGAGAGAAAAGCTCCACCGTCTACATCGCTACGACAAAATAATGGATGAACATCTCTTTCCATGTATGGCGGTTCGCCGTAGAAATCGCTGGGCGCGCACGGAAAAAGTCTGCCAGTAGAGTCCCGGACTTCGTAGTCACTACAGTGTGGTGTCCTCAATGGTAAATTCTTGACTAAAACGCAAACCATTGGTTGACAAAAAGCGCTCTCTAATGTTCAAGGTCCTGCTGCACACGATGGGGTGGGAATTTCCAACACAAACTTGGAACCGGAAGCGTCTACTCCACGCCCAATCGATGTATGAAACTTGCAGAAAGATCCTGCATTGAAGAGCTATCGCAGAATAACGCGAAGAAACACCGGTGTGTTTTTGCAGTAGTATGGTAATCTCCTGTAGCTGCTGTCTGGCAGGGGCTCTTCACCCGGTTCATGGTCGAATGCAGCGGGCCGTGATGTTTTATAGGCACACCAGATATAGTAGGCCAGCTGGTTTACGCCGAAGCGAACGTTCCTGCATAGTCAATGAATACCGTCTGGTGCGTACATTAGACGGGTCAAAAACTTGAACAGTTAATAAACTGATTCGAGATCATCACTCTCAAATCTGCCTTCGCCTTGCACACTGAGTGTAACTTGTTGATGGTATCTGTGGCATCTTATTGGAAAACGCTCCTGTATAGTAATCGATGTCTTAGTTGGTAAAAAGATTCCGAAAAGATAGATCAAGCACGGCTCTCATGCTGTTGTTCTCGAAATCAAATACCAATGTCTTTTCATGGGGCAGCAAGGCATACCGTGATGAATTACCCATGACTCGTCTGGTCTGAAAACTGGGGCAAGTGCAAACGGAAAAAATTTGCCTCCTTTCTTTTTAGACGGTACAGCCGATGTGTATGCTACTTTCGACAAGGTCTTGAAACGTGCCCTGACGAAACTTGTTTGCCTTGGGCGCAGCGAACTGCTGCCCAGATGCCTGCCGAACGGTATGATGACGATCCGATGCCGACCGGTTGGACGCCGCTGGAAAATCGTTTGTACCGCCGAGACAGCATTTATGAATCGCTTGCTTGGGAAGTGACAACGGACGAGCTTGCACGAGCAATTGTAGCTGCTGCGCCATGTGCAGGCCCTCTTGCTCTCGTTCCGGACGCTGGCTGGGGGCTCTCATATGCACTCGCCGTTTATACACTATCCGGCAAGCTCATTAAGCGCTTTGATCGTCTCCGAGAGAAAACGGTTCCTCCATTTCGTGTAGTTGCCTTAGGCTGGAGCAAGGATGATGCACTTACTGTTATCTACAATGATGGTGGGGTAGTGCGGCTGCCGGCGGGCATTCATTTGGATCAATCTACACTCACCATGGTCTTTGATGACAATAGAGATGACCGAATATACGACGCAGCTGTCATGGACACAGGTGATGTAATTCTGCGGGGTGCAACCGGCATGGTCTACCAACTTACCCCAGAAGACAAAGTCCGTTCCGATATTGCATCTGTCAACCCGCCAGAGGGTGTGGTGCGCGAGGTGCCAAACGGTGGCATAGCCGTGGTTCCATCTCACCACAGCGACGAAGGGGTAGTAGAATTTTTTCTGGTGACGGATAGTGGCAGTATTGCTATGCATAGCTCGTCTGGAACCCATACTATGACTGGCGAGCGAGATGTCTCACAAATATGTGTTTCTCCAAATGGTCAGTACATCGCCGTCATGGAAAGTACGACAGGATGTCTTTTTGTTTCCACCGTAGACTTGCGCAGTGAAATTGCACGCGTAAACCTTGTTGGTGGCCTTGCTGTTCTTGGTGTTGAAAATGTACTTTCGGATGTCGTTTTCGATGCGAGAATGCCTGACTCAATCTCCTGGGTAGGCAGCGATGCGATAGCTGCAATGTACAAAGAGCATCTGGTACTGATCGGACCAAACGGAGGCCTGGCCGTTGTAGACTTGGGCTGTCTCTCATCTCCGCAGGGCGGCGTATTTTTGCATTCCGAGATGGACGGGCTCAGGCTAATCTCTTCTCGTGCGGTCGAGTATGTCCAGATGGTTTCTGAACCTGTACACTCTGTTCTCTGTCGAAAACAGGCTGCTGGTTTCAAGTTGCGGGTCTGCAGTGGAGTTGTCTCGGGTTTAGATGAAACCACTGCAACAGACGCTGTGAAAAGGTATAGGTTACTGCGGGAATTGAGGGAATCCGGGAGTCTGCTGGAGGCATCCAGAAGCTGTACTGCTGCTGCCTACTTGGAGATGAATGTAGCCGAACAGAAGCGATTGCTACAGGCTGCTGCATATGGGCAACGTCATGCGGCCGTATATTCTTCCTTCGCTATTCAGACCTCATCAAAAGCCAGTGTCACTCATACGGAGGTTGCGCACAAGAGAACACATGACCGTTCACGTCGAGATACAAACATGGTTCCTACCGCCGTCGCTATATTGCGAGTTCTACATGCGGCTGGATCTGAGGATGCTGGAGTGCCACTGACCAAACCCCAACTAGATGCCTATGGATTAGCAGCAGTCGCGGCGAGGATTGCACGTATGGGCAACTACAGCCTGGCAATCAGACTTGTATCATTCGGGGGATTGTCTCCGTATGACGTTCTTTCTGAGTGGGCTGCAGCTGCCGTGTGCGGAAACATCAACGAACCGGATGAGGCCATCACTGCGCATGTATCGGAGAAATTCGAATCTGTGAGGGGATCATATCACGTGATTGATGTGCACGGGAGTAATCGTGGAAGAGCCTTACCATACGTAAAAGCAGCTGAAGCAGCCTACAGGTTGGGAAGACATAGATGCGCGGAACTTCTACTGCGGAAAGAAACACGTCCGGCTCCGAAAGTTGCCATGTATCTAAAGATGGGTCGGGAAGCTCCTGCCATCATCGCTTCTGTCGAGTCTGGAGATCCGGAGCTTGTCCTGGACGCATTAGGATCCGTGTTGCAGAAAAAGTCCATTCGTGAGACAGCTAGGTTGCTTCGGTCTCTTCCACCAGCTCTCAGCCACCGTGCTTGTGACTTGTTTGCTTGTCATTTGAGACAAATTGAGGATTATCATTCGTTGCGACTGGTATACCTGGAGATTGGAAGGAGAAGAGAAGCTGCTCTTGTAGAAATCTACCTGGCAGACCAGACCGCCGATCCCAGAGAGCGCCTGGCTTTGCTGGAGAGAACTGCAGGAGCAATCGGGCGTGGGTATAATAGGCGAGCATGCCAATTTGAAATACAAGCCGTTCACCATGCTGCTGCGGTATCAGCCAGCGCGATAGATTTGGAGAAGAGGGCACATTTACCTCCGGGCGAGCTCAGAAGAGCGAACGATGGCGATCTGCTTGCGAGAACAATTCTGGAAATCACCGACGTTGATCGTCGGCGAGACACTTTGGCCAAGCTTAGGAAGGAACTTCGAATTCCTGATAGAAGGTTTTTCTGGATTTGCCTGGGTGCCATGGCAGAGGCCGGCGACTTTAAATCTATCCAGGCGTTATCAAATTCAGCTGGTCCTGGGAGGACACCGCCGATAGGTTTCACGGCGTTTGTGGATATCTGCATCAAACATGAGAAAGATGATGAGGCAGTCAAGTATGCGCTCTGTATACCCGATTTGCGAGATCGTGCTCGCGCTCTAGCACGTTGTGGCCGAGGGCGTGAAGCAGCTGATATTGCATCCAGACTGCGAAATCAGCAGCTTCTCGATGAAGTGCAAGTCCTAGCGGCCAGGCACGTTTCCTCTATCAAAATTCCGCATAAGCAGTTGATGTCTAGCAGTTAGGTGTATTGAAGCTCGTAACATCAGTATATTAGTGTTAGAATGCTACCCCATTGACATCAATTCGTACTAACTTAATCACAAAAGTCAATACTTCTAAACCATATGACTACAAGATAGCGGACAAGCATGTGATAAGATTGAAAGCAAGGTTAGCGATTAGCTCTACTCATGTGGCATGCTAAATGAGCAACCGAACCATCAGGGTAAGCTGCGAACACAGAATCCCCGATCCTTCTTGTGCAGAGAGTGCATGCTCGATCATGTCCGATGAGAACAAACCTTCTTCGCCGCGTCAGAACTTCCTCACGAAGACGGCGAACTTCACTTTTTCGCAGGGCACGGAGCATCTCTGCCAGCCTCAGCCGCTCACTTCCAGACACAATAGCAGCAGTTAGGAAAGGCCTCATCTCTCCAAGAGTTAGAGCATCATCTGAGCACCGACCATCCAACAGCACCTTTTCGATATCAAACACGCCAGCTCCGCACCGTAACACATCACCCGCATCTTTGGTCCTCAAGGCTCTACCCTGAGCGGAAACGCGAAGGTAGGCAGATATCAATGACTCAGGAGCCGCAGCCTTGTCAGCAGCTGGAAGCATTCGCAACAATCTCGACAGAGCTTCTTCTGGAGCCAGACTCTGCTCGGCAGCAAGCTCGTCAGCCGCAGCTTCATGACGACCCTGTTTTCCCAGCAGGAACGCCAGTTCCTCGTGCAGGCAAAGGGCTTTGTGTTGAGGGGCCTGAAGTGCTTGGAGCAAAGTGTTCGAGTGGTACTTCGCATCAGAGTGATGCAAAATACGGGAATTAAACAAACCTCGCAGTTTGTCAAAAAGATCGTGCTTTTCGAGCATGTCTGCGCGTGCCATACCTGAAAGTAGCGCAGAAGCAAAAACGTCTGCTGAAAGAGAATCCCTATCATTGTTGCTTTCCAATTTCTCATCAGTAAGGAGCATGTCCTTCTCAGGTGACTTCCCAATATCGTCTACCACTGCATCGAGTAATTCGTCCGCATCCTCAACAAGTACTTCGAAAATACGTCCAAGAACATCAACAGAGTTGTGTGATTGATGCGCCACTTTCAAGACTACCTTTTGCAGCTTTACCTGGCCTTGGGCTTGGTCTTTAGCTCTCTTCGTCAACCATCGCAAATGAGCAAAGAAGGCTTCAGGATCGTCACTAGCTCGCATGCTTCCAGACAAATACCCAGCGACACCGTTGAAAGAATTAGTACTGTTGGAATTCTCTAACAGCAAGAGGGCCTTTCCATGCTCAGACAATGATGTGTAGAGCGCTACAAGTGCTTCAACACGCTCCTCCTCGCGTAAAGCGCAGTTTTTTGAAGCAATTAGCGATTCTCCGGCGGCCAAAGGCACGTCATGCGCGACAGACAGAAGACTCTTGATTCTCGACGCTGACGCATCCGCACGGCAAAGAGTCTCAAGGACATCTTTGTCCGACGCGCTCGGACGCATAATTCTTCTTCGCAGACGAAACAGAAAGTCAGCCCACAGCGTCGCCGTCACTTCGTCCTCTTGCCATGTTCCATCTTTCGGTCCGCGAAGCTCGACAGCTTCAGTGACCAGATCTACTTGATTTGTGCCTTCCTTCGCGACAGACAGGTTCACAACGTTTTCCATATGGTAAATTGCGGCGTCGTGCCACTCCTGGTTGCGTGCTTCCACAGCTAGGCGACGTCTCAAACTAATCATGCGATCCGTCTTACCCGCAGGCACGAGTGCTAATGCAAGCCGCAATTCCTCTTCACTCTCTTTCCGGTCAATCAATGCATCCAAATCGTCCACGAGCTCAATCGCCACCATCTTCCCACTCGGCCAGTAGGCCGATGCCAGGGTCCGACCAGACCTGGTCGCCACCAATTGCACACCTTGTTCCGGTTTCTCCTCCCCCTCAGTCAAATTAAATTGCTCCAGTACTCCCGGAATGGACCCGTTGCTTGCAAATGCCATAAGCTCATTCTTCCCAGTAATAGAAAACACAAACGGGGAAGAAAATATCGTATTCACCGGCGGTTTTTCCGGCCGCGCCGCCAGCGTCTCATCTAAAAACGTCCTATGTGAAACCCCCGTCGCAACCGACGCAAACGAACTTGCCGATGACGCTCGTTGCCCCTTTCTTACCTCGCCCTCGTTCTTCACGCTCCCAGCATCTGATAAATCCATCCCGCTTCGACTCTTGAACACATTTTCAAGCTCTTCAAGTTTCGCCCCAAACGAGCTATACGTCACCAGTTCATTATCTACCACCAATAACCACCGATTCTGTGGAAGCGCAAACGCCACCGCACGTTCCGCAATCCCATTCCCCTTTCGCCCGAAGAACCCCCCTAAAAACGACAACATGGCTGCCCCGCCATCTCCTACCGCCCCCCCAGCCGTCTGCTTCCGCGGCTCTTCACTCCTCGGCACGCTCGCGGCTACGGCGAGCCCCCCGCCCCTCGATATGCGCAACATATAATGTGCCCTCTGGGTCGACGCCACAATCGTCATCTCCGAGAATGCCACATGCACCACCCGCTCCGCACACACATACTCTCCCAAGAGCACCACCTTTCCCCCCCCGGGCTTCACATCAATCAACCCAACCCGGGATTCATTCGCCACTGCTACTCGGAAGCTTTCTCCCACCAGGTCCGCTCCCAATCCATCCACAGACAGCACATGCGCTCCCTTCGACATTTGTGCAAGCTGCTCGGCAAGCCCCCCCTCCACCTGCGTCAATGCCGGCAGCGCATAAAGATGGAGCTTGGCATCAGCAAGCACAAGCGCAAGCGCCTGCTCATCCGGAAGCTTATCCGGTGCGTACCGTGCATAACGCACAATGGCTAGAGTGCGCGAGGCGGAGGGTAGCGTTGCGCGTGACTCTCCATAGAGCAGCTCCGGGGTATCGGTGGCCGTGAGTAGCGCGGCAGTTTGAGGATGAGCCGCGACTTGCAGCACGTGCGCAGGGGGGGATATTAGCGGCGTACGCGCCGCAGGACGTAGCAAAGAGGTCATGTTGGCAAAGAAAACAGAAATAGGTCATGGTGGGGGGGGAAGGTAACGGGGAAAAGCTTTGGGGGAGAGGAAGGACGAGAATAGAGGGCCGGGGCGGAAAGAGGGAATTGTCGGTCTAATAGTGAATTCATAGGGCCTCATATGGAGGCTATTGACGGAATACTTTACAGTGACATTCTCCGTTGCCGTAAACATGCATCATCTTGTTCTTTCTAACGACGTCGGCATCCGTGTATATTTGTCCACAACCTGTACCTATCTACAACCTTGCTCTTAGAGCTACTTTAGATGTGAACCACAAGCTTCACCAGAATCGAGAGTACTGAACCACACTCTCTCCCAACATTTTTGTGGGTCAAGATTTGAACTCACTTCTACTCGCCCTCCGTCTTAATTGCGGTACATCGTCACCATGATCAATATACGACAAGCAGTAGTAAGTTTAAGATGCAATCCTACAGCTGTTGAAACAGATCCGTGGTGTCGTAGCACCGGCCTGCACCACTCTATCTAACCTAATTGTCTTCTGCGTCAGCCCGAAGATCTTCTAGCCATTCAAGCCTGCAATTTGGCTTGTCTCCCCGAAAACTACCAGATGAAGTACTACTTTTATCACATTCTGTCATGGCCACAGCTCATGTTTGTCGCGGAGGATCCAAAAGGACGCGTTGTTGGCTACGTGCTTTCCAAAATGGAGGAAGAGTCGTCAATTGTGCACGGACACATCACCTCCCTTGCTGTCCTTCGCCCTTACCGCAAGATGGGCCTTGCGCGACGTCTTATGCAATGCGCGCACGCAGCTATGAAGGAAACATTTGAAGCTGAGTACGCGAGCCTGCACGTGCGCAAGAGCAATGCTGCCGCAAAGCATTTGTATGTTGAGACTTTAGGATATGAGATACATGATATTGAGGCAAAGTACTACGCGGATGCGGAGGACGCGTACGATATGAGATGTGACTTTGTGAAGAGCTCGAAAAAGGCCGACAAGTCGGTACAATCTGATACCGCTGAGACTAAACCAAAAACATAGACACTGCCATATTTTGGGGGAAAGAGCACAAGTAGTTTGGTCAGCGTCACTAGAAACTCTTTTCTGAAGCAAACTGGAGCTTGATTACGAGAGCTACTTGCATATAAAGATTCTGCGGCTGTTTACCTGCACCGGTTTTGCTGCAACCATACACAAATGGCAAAAGTATTTGACGAAAGACAATCGAAAAGGGGATTGTAAATGCGACAAAATTCCAAGGACGGGGCTGTGAAGTTAAACAGTCCACCTCGCGTCTTCTATAGGTTGCAGAAAGAGATACAGGTGTTTCTCCTATGCTGGAAGTTAATGAGCGGTCTGGTATCTTTCGGCTCAGGACGAGAAAAGACGATATGTAAATGTATTTGCTACGATGTTAGACGAAGCAACATCAGTCAAGAAACTGGTCTACGACGGCCCAGGCCGAGGACAGTAACGCATTGCATACGCCACACGGCAGAATGACTACCCCAGAGCCTTTAAAAGTTTCGGATCAATCGTGTGAAGCAGATAGTTGTCCCGTCTAGGTCACAAATGAGTTGCAATGTTCATCTATTCCATCCTTGCAAAATCGCATGAAAGCGCGCAATCGTAACGATCAATTCTTTTCTTCCTCGCATTCACTTTCACTACGACAAACTGTGATCATTCCTGAAGGATGGCACCCTAGCGGCCGGCTATGGTAAATCAGTCCTTCTCAACATTCTCCTCACCCTCGTCGACATCCTGGTCCGACTTCCACAACGTTAAGTTGTCGCGAAGCAGCTGCATGATAAGCGTGGAATCTTTGTACGAGTCTTCGTTGAGAGTATCAAGCTCGGCAATAGCGTCATCGAATGCTTTCTTGGCTAAATCGCAAGCGCTGTCAGGGCTGTTGAAGATCTCGTAGTAAAATACCGAGAAGTTGAGAGCCAGGCCGAGACGGATCGGGTGTGTTGGTTGCAAGTCGCTGTCCGCAATATCCGTCGCCATCTTATAAGCTTCTAAAGACTTCTGCGCCGCCTCCTTTCGCTCGCTTTCATTGGAAAATTCGGCAAGATAACGGTGATAGTCCCCCTTCATCTTGTAATAGAAAACCTTGGACTCGCCCGAATTGGCGGAAACAATGAGGTTCTCCTGGAGAATTTGCAATATGTCTTTGCAGATGTCGTTAAGCTCGCGCTCAATCTTGGATCTGTACTCCTTAGTAATACCAACGTGGGTAGCATTACCTTTATTCTCCTCCTTCTGCTCGATGGACGAGATAATACGCCAGCTTGCACGGCGGGCGCCAATGACGTTCTTATACGCGACAGAGAGCAAGTTCCTTTCCTCAACGCTGAGCTCGCCGGAGTCGGCATCGGTCAAGCCTGCCACTTTACGCATCTCCTCAACCATTTCTAAAAACACCATTATCACATAAGAGTGTCAGCAACGTTGAATCGGAGGGTTTTGTTTGCCGCCGCAGTTGTTCGCATCAAAATGTCGCCATTCGCATGCAATACGACGCCATGCAGGTCCATAGACGAACACTTGGACGGCGCGATAGACGGCCGGTATCGGTTGAAGCCGATCGGAAGCATCAGCACGCGTCGAACCGAAGCGAAGCACTTACCATCGTAGCGCTCCGCTTGCTCGGCAAGCTTGGCCAAGTAGACGGCCTTCTCCCTATCGACCTGCGCCATTGTGGGTGGGAATATTCAGCGAGAGCAAACGGCGGAAACAAGAGCTATGGTCTCCTTCCTGCCGGAAAAATAGAGTAAGAGATACAGAAAAAGGCAAAGAAGGAAGGAAAAGCGTCGTTTGACACCGAAGGGAGCGGTCAGCAACAAAATTCGATGCAAGCAGGCCCGCTCGACCACACGTCAGCCGGTCGATATGAGAGGATAACAAGCTGGTGCTCCTATACTCCAAATCGGCGCCGATCAGCTTTGCGGGGCACCAACAGAGCACGCGCCCGATGAAGTCGCCCTGTGATGAAGAAGACAAGCAGCAACGTACGGTGATGCACACTTGCACGGAGCGAAAGCAGGAAACACTCAACTTGCGCTATTCACACTCTAACCCTGTACTTTTGAGACCAAGTAGAAACCAAAACCAATGCCGGGTAGCCTGTTGGAGCGCGAGCGACGATCCAGCTGCCAAGTAGACAAGAATCGGGGGCGGCGGCGCGGTGAGATCCGCGTGCAGCGCCCGCCATTGGACTTACGCGGCAGCCCCGCCCGCGCATTCCAGCAGGTTTGGAAGTCCCTTTCGGTCTAATAGAACTCCACTCGGTGAGCGGCCATTCCGGGCATAACTCTATTGACCCACATCCGATATACACGTGTCCTTCCTGAACACTTGGCGTACTCACAGATCAGCGCGCAATCTCCACCACTTCAGAGCGAATGACCCTATAGGTCCAGAAAAGCCATTGGGATGGAGAGAGTGTGTTCGGCGGCGTCCGCGCCGCCCGGTGAGAAGATTTATGGAAATTTTTCAGCTGAAAACATTACAGCATAGCGCGCGGAATGGGGGGTCATCGTCCGACGCAGAAGTGATTGGCGTGCAGACGGGCGCGCGATTTTAATTTTAGTGCGGTTTGAGTACGCCCAATCGGGAGGAGTGCCCGCGGCTGAGACATTGGAATCCGTGCACGTTGACTATTGGACAGCGGAAGCGAGGGTGGGAAGAGGGGTAGGAGCAAAGGGCGTTTGGCCGCTGCCGTTTGGGAGTTGGGAGGAGGAGGGGAGGCGGCGTGGGTCGGATGCACGTGGCCAGTGCCTCTGTGACGCATCTGCTTTTTCTGCGTTGCTGCCGTTTGGAGGACTGAGAGGTTAAAGGTTGTTGGATCGGTACTTTGGATACCAAAAGTGGGATCATCATAGATGCTGGACAGAGTGGTGCGTCTCGCAGACTTGCAGAAAGACGGAGGTGGGAGTGGGGGTTCAGTGGAAGCAGATGTATTTTGTTCTAGGAATCGTGATGGTTATGATGAGAGGATGGGTGGAAGCGAGTGCCAGGGTGTGTAGGCGTCGTGTTGCTCCCGCTTACGTATCTGATACACATGTATGCGACTGATGCGTGCTGGTGGTGCAGGTTTCGCACTTTCGATTAACATGTCCATAATGCGACACCGATGGCAAATCCGACGTGGGAAGAAGTTTTCTCTGCTTTCCACATCCTTCTGTACCAGTCGCAATCCCGCCTCGATGAACCGAACGTTGTACAAGCCATTGCCAACTTCTTCACAGCAATCAGTTGCGCTGAATACGTGCTCCGCAGCGAAGCCGCCCCTGATCCCCCGCTTGCTGCGTATGCTTTTGCCATTTCCTTCAGCATAAACAAAGAGACAGTACAGTAGGTGAGGGATGCAAGTGCTGATAGACGGTTTGTCCTATTGTTGAATATGTCTCGACGTATACTTTGTATTAATGACTCATTCTCTGAAACAACTTTACCTTCAAATCTCTGTTTTCTCTACATTTACCTGATGACGGGCTCGCCTAGGCTCAGGATTTGACATGGTACTGACTTTTATTTGCAACTGATTTTTAGTCTTCCGACTGTCATTTTGTGCTGTTTTAATGCTCCGTATCGTATGTGGTTGATGGAGAGACGTATAGATCCCAGTGCACATGTCTCTTTAAGCAAGACAAAATGTCGGATGCGAAGACCAAGTCACACCTCAATTTGCTATCGTGCAAGACAAACCTGAGAGGAACAACTTTAAAGAGCTATCCCATCACAAGGCTGCAAACAGTTCTGGTACATTTAATCTGCCCAATTGCAGATTAATCGTAATGTGAAGGAACGCTCCGCACTTTTCCGCAGTAAGCGAAACTATCGGAAGAAGGTAATTTTGATAACAGGAAAGTGTTTCTCTACAAAAGTATATATTTACTGTACTTAGCACCCGATGAATTTGGACCTGCACAACGTAATTAACTTGCATCATTACTCATTTACAGAACACATATGAGTTTTAAAACTTACAGGACTTGCGGACATGGTCAGCCAGCAGCCGAAGAGTGTGGCCTCGGTGTTCTGACGTCCGAATGCATGCGTGCGCCGTGTCACACAAGTGAAGCGTTTTTGTGTTGAGTGTTTTTCGACGGCTACCAATTCAGATGCCGAAGGCGTTGCCGTTTTACATCGACTGGTTGATGACTCCACCATTCGTTTCGATTTTGTTGTTCTTCCCTCTTGTTTTTTGTCCACATGCCCGCTTCCGTAGAAGCTAGACCCGAGCAAGATGCCCACAAGGCTGGCAAGCCCGCAGTTGAGCTTCCTGCCGGGCTTGACTCGGGTGATATAGTTTTGTTCAATCGTCGCTGCACTTCATTACCACCGCTAGGAGCAGCTTTATGTATTGTCTCCAAGATCGTTTCCAATTCTTCTTGGGATCATGTGGGCGTCGTTATTCGCCACCCAGCGACCGGCGAGCTCCTGTTTCTCGAAGCAGATTTTGGCGGTGTCAAACTGCGCTCGCTGTATGAGCGTGTGCGGAGATCAAGCTCGAATGAGATTGCTGTTCGAAAACTTTCTATCATGAGGACCAGCTCAATGCGTGAGAGCTTCTACGCATTTGCAACTGAGATGGTGGGAAAACCATATCAGATGGGTGCGGAGACAGTAATGGTGCGCGTTGCTGATCCTTTAGCCAAAAAAGAGCGCGCACGATTACTGGCCTTACTTATCGATAAACGCGCTCAGGTTGAAGAGATCACAAAAGAATTGGAAACTGCTGCCCTAACTTCCTTCCAAAAGCGCTTGTTAGAAAGTGAGAGGGATCGCGTGGAAGTTGATAGAGGGAAAATTGATGCTCGACTTAAAAAGGAGTTAGAAGTTAACTCTCCCCTCGAAAATAATGAGGATGTAGTTTTAATGGAAAGGGACCGACTAGACAGGTTTTTCTGCTCAGAGCTGGTTGCGGCTGCTTACCAGCGCGTTGGTCTGCTGGAATTATATCCCCCCGCAAACTATTACCATCCAAAAGAATGGTCATCCGAGGAGCAATCTCCGCCAGGCGTGCATTTACTGAAGATGGCACGGCTTGGGGATGAAATTTTCATGCGAAAGTCCTCGCGCTCTCTTAAAGAGAAGGCCTCTAACATGACTAGAGTACGGAGTTTTCGCGGTGTCAAAGAGGGTGACGTACCATCGAGGGCATCTAGAGAGGTCATCAAAAGCGCTTTGAAACGTACTCCGGTGTACGGATACGTTCCTGATGAATACAAACGGTCCCATCTAGTCAAGTCATTCCGGGCACGAATCATCGAACAGGGGGACATTGTTTTCGAACAAGGGGAGTACGGGGATAGAATCTTCGTAGTTGGCAGTGGTGAGCTAGAAAGGTTTATGGCAAAGGGCGACGAAGATCCTATCTTGTTGAGCACTCTAGGACCAAAAACAACTTTCGGGTTCACGGCTTTTTTTTACAATTGCCCACGCGTATCCACGATTCGTGCGAAGGAAAGGACCCTTTTGTGGGAGTTGGACAGACCAACTTTTGAACTTTTCAAGGATACCAGTGGTGATATCAAGTCGATTGTTTCGAATGCAGATGCGCGAGCTCTACGAAGACTGTTGCAAGAACACTTTCTATTTAAGCGTCTAGACAAACTTGGTCCGAACGAAGTAGGCTCGTTTTTCACTGTCAAATTCCGTGCTGGCGAAACAATATTCAAGCAAGGTGATTCTGGTGACAATTTCTACATCATCAAGAGCGGCGAGGTTGAACGTCACATTCGACATCCACAAGCAGATCGCCACGGAGAACTGAAGGACAATGGCGAGGGAACGGACGAGGACAGTCAATCGCTCGTGAAAACTCTGAAGGAGGGTCAGAGTTTTGGTGAGCTCAGTCTCATGTATGATGCGCCTCGAGCCGCCACGATACGAGCTCGGACCGATGTCGAATGCTGGGCTATCTCTGCGGAGTCCTTTCATCAGCTCAATCTTGGGGGTGGAACACAATACTTGCGCGCGATTTTTGACCAGAATGCCAGTGTGAAGCGTGGATCTAAATCATACATGACCCGTGATGATCTACTGAGGTTTGCAGGCATCGATGCATTTCCTGAAGAAGACAGAGAGCGAATGGCGACGTTGCTTGTATCCCTCATTACGAGCAACCGTGAACGAGACCCGTTAAAAAAGCCCTCCGAATCTTCTACTGTTGCGGGAAATTTCGAGGAAGCTAGTGAGAACGAAGATGCCTCCGATGATGTCCAAGACCATGCAGATGAAGACGAAGACCATGCAAATGAGGACCAAGAGCGAGCTCTGATGGATTTCTGGGAATTTGTGCGCTTCGACATTGTTCTGAACCAACCTGCTGCAGAAATGAATTTTGCTTTCCGATTAGCAGATCAGAACAACTCTGGGTTCATATCCTTGGATGACTTGCAGGCATTACTGCAAATGTATGCCGGGGTTGACGATGTGGCGAACAAGATACTGAACAGTAATGATGGAAAGTTAAAGCGCATATTTGGCAAAAATGGGACACGACAATTGTCGCTGAAAGAGTTTCAGGACTTGTCAAATACTATTCTGCCTCCTTTGTTTCGCAGCGATATCAAACAGCTCACCAATCATATGCTAAACATAGATGTCACATCCGCTGAGTACATGAGAGATCCGGGAGTTGATGATCTATCTTTTCTCGAATCTGATGGAGCTCTCTCAGTTGTGGGATCTCAGTTCATGACGTACTCTTCGCGCAACTCGAACGCGTCCTCCACCCAGTCGAGCGTCTACGCTAAAAGCTACGAGAACAGCATTTTTCCAAAATGGGTGCAGAAGATAGACTGGAGTCACGTGCTGTCTGTTGGAGTTGCTGGAGCTGTGACAAGGACCTCTGTAGCTCCGTTAGACCGGCTGAAGATCCTAATGCAAACGGGCGGAATCAAAAGTTTTTCAGACGGATGGGTATCCGGTGCGAGACGAATGGTAAGTCAGGATACTGGCGTTCTGCGAGCTTTGTTTCGCGGGAATGGTGCCAATGTGCTTCGTATCCTGCCAAACGCAGCAATACATCTACTTCTTGTCAATGAATTGCGCGAGCTTGAGATCATTGGCAAACTGAAAGGCGCGCCTGAACGAACTGCAGGTACCACTTCCAATGCAGCAACCCAGGAAACTAATGTGCACCTGGTTTCGGGCGGGACGCGGGGTCGTGTTGTGGAGTCGCTTCTGATAGGAGGGATTGCTGGAATGGTGGGAGCGACGGCGACGTATCCTCTGGACTTTGTTCGTGGACGACTGAGTGTGCAAAGACGAGGATTTGAGCCTTACCGAGGCACGTTCCATGCTATTGTTGAGTCTGTTCGGCGCGAAGGTGTTGGCAGTTTATACCGTGGATTAAGCCCCACTTTGCTTGGCGTTTTCCCCTATGGCGGATTAAGCTTTGCAATGTACGAAACTTTGCGACCAATCATGCCACGGAAAAACGACGGCTCGGGAATGCCGACGACAGGCAGCTCAATCGCGTGTGGGGCCATCGCCAGTGCGTTTGGTCAACTGGCTGCGTTCCCACTAGATACTTGTCGAAGAAGGATGCAGGTTGCCGGGTTTGATTCTCAAAGCAGCGCCAAATCCATTCGCTTTATTGACATGTGGAAAGAAATTGGGAGAGAGATGGGATGGCGCGGATACTTCCGCGGATGGTGGCCAAACCTCATGAAAGCTGCACCCGTATCTGTTGTTTCATTTGTTGCGTACGAACAAGTTCGTGCTTCCTTTTCGGTCGCTGAGAAATCAGTGAACAGATTTTTCAGAAGCTCAGCGGACCGTGTACGTACATAGAAGGGGACAGCATGGTTAGCACTGCAGAGTTTGCTCAATGAGCGCATTGATTTTTGTGAAACACAGTTGTACTGTACAAATTTAAAAGGTACCGAGCGGTACTTTCTGACAAACTGATCTGAAATGTTTGTCTCCTGAGCGAGGCATGCACAAGGACTTTAGTATTGACCCAACATCATGCAAGGAATTGAGTGAACGTACAGTTCCAATGCTACAGGAGCATACACATCGTATGCGCGATTACGTTAGACACATCCTCTCGATGTAGACTCAACGTAGTTTAGCACATGGACGACATACACTCTTCCTCATTTACCCACAGTTTGGCACCAAACTCAAAGATAATCGAATCCATTTAGCCATCTTTGGGCGTGGCATCTCTTCACGATACGGGAATCCTACTGTTGGGAACAGGTCTGAGGACGAGCATCTACGGTAGCAGCAGTAATGTTTCTCCCGGACAGTGCTCCATCAGGAGTAAACCCAGGAATACGCGAATGCTGACTGGACCAACAAAAGATTCTCAAAAGATAAAATGAAACGCTACAGGGTGCTACGGGAGAGGTGCTCCAGCATACCATTTCGACACGTCTTTTCTATATTTCGTACGCTGCAATCAACTTTTCTCCACCGAAGATCCAAACTCTCCTGCCCATTCAAAGAATCGTTGGTAGCTAGAGAGGCATGGGGTTGCTCCCGATCAAGAAACATGGGAATGGCGGAGAGGAAACGATGGAAGGAAACAAGCAGTGGGTGGGTACGGACATAATGGTTCGTCAGCAGAAAGTCGTTGTTCGGTTCTGCTGTACAATACCCGTAAATCAGTCAGTCTAATAGGCCTGCGGTGACTTCTTTACGTCACTACCACACAAGTGCTGCCACCAATCGTGTTCTGACGCCGAAAGGATTAACCCCACCCCGGAGTCGTTGCACCGCTGCTTTTTCAGCAAGGAACTGCTTTGGCGGAAAACAGCGGAATCGCCAAGCCGAGCGCTGGCCGGCTACAGTGCTGCTGACGTATGGACGAGTGCAGTTCCACGAAGGCCCTTGCGATTTCAACTGGCCACATCTAACGTCATGCAGCTCCTCCACGTCGCACATTACACCTCGTTCTCCACACACGTGTAATTCCTTTTCCTAATTTTGAAAAAACTCGCCCTTCTCACGTGGCACAGTGGCACAACCAACGAACCCCATCCTCTCCCCCTTTCAAAGTCTGCCTCCAAACGTGCACGCTGTGCCACCGCTTCCCACCTCACACCACACGCCTCTTCCTCGCATTTTTCGCCCCTCCCTCTCTCTCCCCCACACCCTCCCCGCCCCGATTCCTTCCCCCGCCCCCCAACCCACCCCACTTCGCGATCCCTCACAACACGCATCCTTCCCAAACTCCTTCGACCCTATCCACACCGCCTGCCGTCGCCCTTTCTCCCTCCACCCCTCTCAACCCTATTTTCCTCTCCCGACCCCGCTCGTGGGGCTTCCAACCTTGCCCCCCCACCTCGCCCTTCCCCCGCGCGTGAGCTCTTGACCTTTCCATTACCCACTTCCCCTGCCTGTGAGACAATTTTCCTCTCTCCACCCCCACTTTCTTCCTGCCGCCTCGTGCGGTGCCGTCCCAGTCCTGTCACCCCTGTCACCGATCCGCCCTTCGCCTTTCCTCGCCCACCTCTATCGCGTTGTAATTCTCCTTGGTGCGCGCCATGGGTAGTCGCGGCGAATCGCCGTCTGCGTCGGAGTCCCCTGCGTCTGCATCTGCGTCTGCGTCTTCCGCGCTGGGCCCGTTTGCCCACCTGCCCACCTACGAGTTTGACTTTGACTACCGCGGCGATTCCATCCGCCACGCCAGCTCACCGGCCACTCCCAACGCCCGCCACGCAGTGCCCAACACAGAGATCCCTTACACAGCAGCCCCTGCGCTTGTCGATGACTTTGACTCGTACATGTTTCCAGACGCCGACTACGCCGCAGAGCCCACCTTCACCACCGACGACACCGCACACCCATCCGCCTATTCATCCTCAAGCTCCTCGCTTTCGCACCCACGTCATACCTTCCTACACACGCGTCTGCATCACCACGGCGTCGGGGCCGGTGTGCCGCCCACGCCCCCGCCGCACGAGGTGGACTGGCATGCGGTGGATGCGGCGGAATTGTTCCAACCGGACGGCATGGAACTGGATGCGGACAAACTGTACACCGGGTACACCAAGCACGTGGTCGTGGTGTTTGTCCCTCGCCAGGCCGTGGAGCTAGCCGGACTGGTTTACGGCAAGGTGGCGCATCTACTACAGCAGGCTGGCACACGGCTGGTGTTTGTGACGGCGTGGACGCCCGAGCAGGCACGGACGTTTCTATCGCGCTTTGAGCGCGTGTCCCCGTTTCCCGGGTCGCTGGTGTGTGACCCGCATGCAGCGCTGTTTGCGGCGTTTGGGTTTACTCGGTCGCCGCTGCGCGCCTTGTTCTCAGGGTCCAAGGTGTCGGCGCCGATGCGGCAGGGTGTGCGGAATGCGCTGAGTACGGTGTCGTACCGGGCCCAGAATCGGGACATTGCGACGACGCCTGTGTCGTCGAAGCGGCTAAAGTGTGGGGCGGTGGTAATGCCAACGTTGAGGGGATATGCGAAGCGGCCGTTGGTGGCATATCATAGAGAGGAGTCGCCGCCGACGGGGGTGGGATGTTATTTGGATGTGCTGCAGGCGTGCGGGGTGAATGAGGCGTTTGTGCCAGATATCGATGTGTCGCAGGTGTATATGAGGTTCAATAACATGCGGGCGACGTCGATAAAGACGAGGGTGGCGGATGAGAAGGAGGCAAATCGATTGCAATCGCAGAAACATAGGGGCTCGAGAAGTAAGGATCGAAGAAACGCTCTCAAGGGATGAAGGAGAAATACGGGCGATCGGGAATGAGGTGTGGATGTGATGCCGTTTGAAAATGCATTTGCTGCTTTGTATCGGTGCGCGACTCTTACCTACAGATCGAGCACGGCATGGGAGCGACCCACGGCTGATGCAGAGTACAGCGTGGAGTGTGTATCTTCAAAAAGCAGTGTTAATACACAGTCTCAGTTTTCCTCAATGAAGAGGATATAGAGGTTTCCGTCAGTAGGGATACTGCGCACTTCGGATTTCAAAGGGCCCCAAAGACCAGAAATGTGTGCTTTTGAGAACACGCTGCCGAGAAGAACTGGTGTTTTGCGTTGCATGGTCGGACTATAACATCAGTTGTCTCTTTATCAGTGGCAACCCTGTGAGAGCGTTGAGCGATGTGATGTTTCAGGGCGCGCTTCCGAAAGTTTACCCCATGATTTTGTAGAAATCATGGGACGAGGCTAGTGCACATCACGGAAGCTACAGCACGGCTGGTTTAATCTGCTCCCCCCATAATAACAAGCATAACCCATGTGATGGTCGTGCTATGCAAAGCTGTGACTTGGAGGTATGCGAACCGACCGGTTCTTCTGACGCTGCGCAGCGAGCATGGACCGGCGATAGAAAAAGGAACCACACACAAGTTGCAACCTAAAGTCGAGAATAGTCAATCCCAATGAGCGCGAATATCTGGAAACGACCACGTGGTCCGGGCAAGAACTGGGTAGAGAAAGCACAAAGCCGGCCGCGATGCAATCATAGGGAAATGGAAACAAAGGGTCCTTCGTCAGGTGCGGAATGAAGCAGGTGTGTACACTGCAATTGTGCGCATGGGGTGCCGGGCACAATGATGCGCGGCTGGCGGGGCAGCGAGAAAAGTTGATGGTGATTCAAGTGGCCTCTATGGTGGCAACTTTGGGTGGAAGCGGAGCGGACGTGCAGTGGAGGGGTCCTAGTCCGAATGGCTGCGTCGACCCTCTTCCGCTAATTTTGCATTGTGCTTGTCTGAAGCTTTGTCGCTTCCCACGTAGTACCATGTTCAGCTCTGGGGGGCACTTCTATTGTACAAATCGACAACAACGTTTCAATCTGGAGTACCGAAACAGCGTTTAAACTCGAATGTCCTCCAACTTTATCGCGATATGTTTTGTTTTCCAAATCACTAAATTGCACCACCACACACGTCTCCACATAATGTTTCTACTCATTGCGTACACCGTTGTAAGTACTATTGATCTTTCAAATTTCATGCTCACATGCGGTGGCCTTTTCCAATTTCCCGCCAAATCACTAGTCACCTGTCATCCCCAACTCCTCCCACCTACCCTACGTCCCCTCCCCTCCAACCCGATCCTCACTGTTCGCTTCGCTCTCCTTTCTTCTACCCCCGCTTGCAAGCCACCATTCCTTCTCCCATGCACGCCCCATCACCACTCCCTGTCGCCTCATGCCCAGCCACCCCTCCCCCCCCGCCCCCTTCACCTCCCCTCCCCTCCGTTATTCCCGTTCCCATGGGTGCCACTAGACGAAAGCGTCTCTCCCCCCCGCCACCAGCTCCTGCCCCTAAGCGCGAGCGGCGGCCCTCCCCGCCGCCTCCACGTCGCCCTCTTGCCGAGACGGCGCGCGCAGCCTGGGATGTGTTGTCGGCGCGCCATCCGACGCGCGCCGAGTTTTCAGCTGATGAACTGCAGCGCGAAGCAGAGGCAGAGTGGGCCTTGTGTCGCAACGCGGATAAGCGCGTCGCTGCATGGCGACGGGACTGGGCAAAGTTTGTCAAGAAGGAAAAGGGTATGTTCAAGAAGGCAGACAAGGATGGGATGTTGGTGATGGCAAACAGGGCGTTCACGGCGCCGGGGGGGAAGCGTAAGGGGAAGAAGGCCGAACTAGGTGAGCTTGACGGTCCGGAGGGGGTGAGGTGGTTAAACTTCGTGCCAGACGAGTGGCGTGTTCCAGGGGTCAAGCCTGTGCGACTGAGCACGGTGGACCGATCGCCGGCCATTTCAGATGATGTGGATGGGGCGGTGCGTGGGAAGAAGGGGTATCGGATGGTGCGTGCCACGGCGGGGGTGGTGGAAGGTGATTGGTACTTTGAGATGCGGGTGGTACAGTCAAGGGAGAAGGGAAATGTGCGTGTTGGGTGGTCGACGCGACGGTCGGATGTGGAGACGCCGGTGGGGTCAGATGCCTACGGGTTTGCGGTGAGGGATCTGACGGGGGAGTGTGTGCATCAGGGGAGGAGGAGGGCGTATATGCAACCGTTTAGCGAGGGGGATGTGGTGGGGTGTCGCATTCGGTTGCCGGTCTTGCAAGAGGAGCTGAAGAAAAAAGTGGGTGCAGCTGAAGAGGCGCTCCTGCAGCATCGTCTTACGCCATTTGTGCAGGGGTCGTCGCCGCCGGATAGTGGCGTGGATATGGGAGTTTATGGGGTGTTTGAGTTTTTTCTGAACGGTGTGTCCATGGGGCAGCCCAACTTTTACGTGACCTTGGAGACTCCCAAGAAATGCGGCAAGGTGGAGACGGATGAAAAGCAAGCGCAGTCGGAGAAGGGAAATACGGGGGCGGCGGAAGCAGTGAGAAAGGACCAGGAGCCGCTCAATCGTTCACACGGAGTGAAGGGGGGAAGGTATTATCCTAGTGTCGCGTTATTTCGAGATGCGGTAGCTCGCGCAAATTTTGGGCCTAACTTTGAGTATCCGATACCAGCAGGTACGCAAGGAATGTATGAGGCGGTTCCAGATCCACCAAAAGAGCCAGAGATTTCAAGGGCTGATGGAGAAAATGGAGATGTGGACAGTGTAAAGCCAGATGAGAAGAAGAATGCAGAGGCGAAGAACCCTGCTGATAAGGAGGACAAAGTGGAGCGAGTGAAGGCTGGAGAAGATGATAATACTATAGAGGATGCTAAGGCTGATGAGGTTGCGTCCCCTCGGCAAGTAGCGTCAGAAAACCTGGTTTCCGTGAACGTCGAGGATACAATGACAGCAAACCTAACGCCTGCTAGTCCCTGGAGAGACTCATTCTCGTCGGGTCAAGATACACCACTTATCATGAATGAGAAATGAGATGCATGGTCAACGGTATTCCTAGTGCGGTCGATTACTTCCTCGATGAATCTCGGCAATTGTCGTTCCATGAGGACAAATGCGATCATAGAGAGTTTTGCAAGATAGTAGTAACTGTGACAGAGAATTGCGATGCTGTTCATTTTGGATTCACTCGTCATCGAATTGCGACGCATAGCTCAGTACTGATTTGGTACGCACGCGATTGTCGCAAACGCTCATTTAATATTCGCCTCCCTTTCTCACATGTACACTTGCTATCTTTACACGCATCTGAGAAATTCGTATCCGCACTTGCGCCTTGAGTTTCTCGAACGAAAAGCTACAATAAACTAGAGTTATCCCTAGCTAACTACGTCCCACACCTCACTTCAATCCACCGCGCTACGAATTCATGACCCAGCCTCTTTCACGGCCTATGAAGACACAGACACATACCGTAGAGGCGCTCCATCATACACGTCGGTCAGCGCAATGGAGCAGATCCGGTGCTATGAGGCGGCTCCTGAAGGCACCTTCTCCATCGTAAGTTTCGCAAGCTCTCTTCTCACTACATCTGCGTCCATATATAGCGGTGGTCGTGGATCCCGCAAGTGTTTCACGAGTATAGTAATCGCAATGAACAGTGACACGAATCCGACAACCAGATATGACGTAGCTAAGAACGCATTTGGTGCTCCAAACCATTCTGTAGTGGAGATGTAAAATTCCTTGTGCCCTCCAAACCGACTCGCCGGGTACCGCGGATCTATAACCACAAAATACTCCTGATCAGGAACTAAATCCTCTGTGATAACGTAGTAGAGCTTGTCGAAATTCGGAAATGCAGCCAGACGCATCCAGACCACAAAATCGGGGTTTTCTAAAAGTTCGTTAGCGGCTATAGGTTCCTTCCTGAAGAGTGTCTGCGGGGTCTTGAACTGCTCCGCATCGCCAGACAAAAACTTGTGCTGCTGGTCCGTCCACCATGCAATACCATCCTTTGTAGTACTGACGTTTGTTTGGCATGTTTTGTCCTTGCACAAGCGAAATGTGTCGTTGAAAAAGGAATTAGCGGTGAGACCACACGGGTAGCGCAAGTTGTCGGGGTCAAATCCTTCGCTGTTGCGTGCTTCTGCTTCTTTGTAAACCAACGGGCTGCACGTCTCAACGTCAAAAAATGTTCCCGGAACCTTGCCTTGGTTCATTACATCTGACCTCGACTTGGCATACTTGCGGGCATTCTGATGGAAGTTTTTGAGTGAATAATAAAAGTACGATGGTGCTGCGATCACTTTGTCAAAGGAAAGCTGAAAGACGCAATCCGTATTTTCCCCATTACCATCCGGGTTATCCACACACATTGATTCATTGGAATACCTCATCGGACGAAGCGCTCTAATCTTACCAGTCCCGGCCGCCATTGCTGCGCCAAACACCATGAACAAAATTGCAACTCCAAAGTAAAAAGTTATGATGACCCTAGGCGAAAATGTCACAACGTAAGTGCTCAAGTCCTGCTGCCTGAGACGCTCGAGTGTCCTCCCCTTTGGTTTTGGAGGTGGCACACCCACAGGTAGCTCGGGAGGAATGTCTGCGTCCGGCATGTCAAAGGTAGGCGAAGAGGTACCCCAGTCGTCGTCATCCGCGGTGCGTGGTCGCGGGCCCCAGCGCAGGCGTGGAAGTCGCGCGGGCATGGGGAGGGGGCGGACGCTTGCCGCCAGCCTACGTGCTTTAACGGCTTTTGGGTAGGGGAGCGGACCCGCACGAGCGGATGTCGGCGAAATATGAAAAGAGTTACTTTGCGGAGTGGATTGGAGGGGGGGGGGTGTTTAGAGATTATGGGTGGGTGGGGCTTTGAAAAATTTTCTGCGTGTGATTGAATTTAGGAGGGGGAGGCTTGTGGGCCATTGATAGTGAGATGGTTTGTGCTGGACGTGGGGCAGGGTTGGTTGCTGTTGACAACGCTGATGCTGTATGCCACACATTGAGGTAGTAGGCAGAAAGTTAGTTCCATTGCGCGGATTGTTGGTAGTGAATCAGTGCACAGCTCTTCAAAGTCGCTATCTGCATCGCCGCCGTGTTTTACAACTTCTATCCGGAGATGAGTGGGCCGATTTCAGATGGACTGAAGCTTCTCCAATGCTATGCTCTGAACCTTTGTGTGATAGACTGCCTCAGATCTAGTGGATATCGCGACTAAAATCACCATCGCAGGCACAATTCTCGCATTACGTGCACGAACATCGCCTGTATGCGAAGCCCGAGTCTACATATACAACGTTCGCCACCGGAGTGGTCATTGAAACTGCTCACACAGTGTCGGGCTTATATTTATGAAACGGGTTTTAACAAGAATTGATCCAGGTTCACTATTCTAAATTTGTGTTCCAACGATCACCGAGATTTTTTTCTCTGGAGACCCATTTAGAGCGCTGACCTAGATAGAATCTAACATAAGCTTCACGTCTGAATCTTTCATAGACCATAGAATGTTTATGGCAGTGGTTGCTAAGGATGGTTGCAGTCTTCAAAAGAAGACGATGTGCAACATAATACTCCACGCCATCGACAGGGAATGCTGATTCCACCCCTGTCTGACCCTTGACTGGTTCGTACGGGTCAATCCGGCTGTCCATTGTGAACAGCTTTCTAATGTAGCAAATGTAAATTATCAACAATCCCCGAGCTGGCTGACTAGCATCTGATAGATGACACCGCGGCTTTTATAAATTTCATCACATTTACAGATGCCAAATCCTTCACAGCCCAGCTAACAGCTGTACATGCAGCTTCAATACAGGCAGCCATACTCACCATCGCCTTGAGAATTCTTCGTTACTGCAGTAGTTATTCGTCATGCAGGATCGACAGTGACCTGAGGACTCCTGTAGTGGCCGGCTCACGGGAAAAGCGCAACATCATTGGCGATGGCGCCAATGGGCGTTGGTACATAGCCGTGCCCTCGACTTAACCCACACGACTTGGAATGCATTGGTTGATTCATCTCCTTGAGCAGCCCTTTTTAGTTTCAAGGTGAACTATGTCAAACGCTCTTTTCCTCTAATCCCTATACTACGCGCATGATATGAGAGACGTTTACGAACGTTTTACTTAGTAGTCCAGGTTGAGCTCTTCTATTCACCCGCAGGCTTTCTCCCAAGATTACAACTCAAGGCTAAATCGCTACATATAGATTTCTTGGGTATTTAGTGTTAATCAAGTGTACAAAAAAGGCACTGTTTCCCTAGAAGCAATCTCGGGAATGAAGCTCGTTATGTATTCGATTCAGACGGGGGGGCAGTTAGTATGAGAATGGTCCGTGTGAATGCCGCTCCCACTATACATACGTGTAGAGCAAGCACAGAGACAAATGTACTGCTCCTCGCAAACATGGCAGAGAGAACAGTTAAAAGACATGTTTCTTTGTTGGTGGGTCTTGCAAGGAATATACATTATCGCACCGATCATCCTTCTCATAACCAACAGCATGAATGTTGTGTAGAATTCGATGGTTTGGTGCCATAAACCAGTAACAACTGTTTCTCTGGGAGAAACAAATGACTACCTCTACATACACAACGAGAAGACAAGCAACCTGCAAGCTTTCAACCTCAAGCCAGCTTGCCGACAGCCATCGGTACCTAAATTAAAGAACCGATTCAATATCTCTTCTTCAAATGCAGAGTTACCACGGTGTCGTTTGCAAGAAAGATTGAATTTCGTTAGGTTACAGTCTAGACTTGACTAATAAGCTCTAAATCTCTTTGCAAACGAGTATTCCGCCCTGATAAGTGGAAAACATACAACGAAGGAGATCTCCCTCAACGAAGTGCAGTTTCTACTCAGACAAAATTTTGACCGTTGTGGGAATCCAAGAGAAATTGCTACTTCTGAAAATCGGAACTTTGCTCAGTCCGTGGTCATCGGAGTGCAATCAAAATTTCATGGACAAGTCTGAGTATTGTCGGTCCCGAAGTAACTTGGCTCCCACGCTGCCATAGAAACATGCTGTTTGATTCTCTTCTACTTCTTGTGGAGCAGAAATCTTGATCCAGATGCGTAGACTGTAATAAAATGAAGATTCAGTATTGCATCAAGACGCAACGTCGTTCAAATTCTCGCATCGTGCGAAATAGCCATTGTAGTCAGGTGGCGATGAAAGTGTCGGAATTTAGTTTTTGGATGCTAAGTACAGCGTTGTGTCTAATAGACATTTGGTCTAAAAATGCGTCGGATTTTCGGGTTAGCGAGACGCCAATTTTTACTGCTCTTGATATTCTCTCGGAGTTCTGCGAGTATTCTATCTGGACAAGTTGGAACGGCAGAAAAACCCGGCAGTATTTTTAGGCAGTTGCGTCTTTTAGTGAGACGAAGTCAGCAACCGCACATTTTGGTAATATACAGTCCCATAGAAGGAGGTGAAGTAACATACACGTAGTGCAGCTAGCATATTCCTCATACGGATCATGAGGTTTTCATACTTTCTCGGAGCTTAAGTGGTCTCGTAAGAGACCATACGTACTTGTCTTCATATGAAGCAAACCGCAATGTCCAGTTGGTACTAAAATTAAACGTACCTAAAAAAGAAGAAATTTTGTGGCAGGGTTCACTTCTGTTTGCATGTTTGTCATTTGCATCTTGGTCACCTTACCATAGCACCCTACACGACTCTCACGAATGCGAAATCTTTGGAGGGTTTGCGCTCACATGCATACTGCACGTGTTTATGTGTTAAGCTTGGGTCATTACTCACAATGTACCCCATGGATTGATCAATGTGGCTGATTATTCAGGACCAGAGAAAAAAACATCTTGCTTGATATTCAATGAAGCGCTGGCCACTGCGGCTGGAAAACATTGCCCTACTTTAAAAGTGTTAATGAAGCTTTCGAAAACTTCATTAGATGCGCAGATGAAACACGCTGTCGCTGTAAAACTAAACTTTGCATGACCAATCCACAGCGGAATTTGAGCATACGATGTGTACTGCTTCCCTTTTCACAGGCAGAAGGAGTAGCTTCTCAATCGTACTCATCTCAGACATGGATTACATTAATTTGGGACAAGAATGTGTGTGTGTAGATGGAGATAAAAGGTAGCGGATGATTTGACTGAATACGTAGATACAGCTTTGAATTCCACTGTCATGTGAGCAATTTCTCATGATATCCCTTTCTGGACTCTGCATCTCAAAGGAAAAGTACGACCCGTAGAGCCGTCGACTTTTGGGCGTCTCGACCTACCATGCCGTTTGTGCTTACCATAGAAAGCACACGTGTAGATTGTCGACGAAACTTGTTGACGGTCGTGATGAAAGGCCGAGCAATGCGTCTGATCCTCAGATCTACTCGTTTGAAGGACGCAAAGTCATGCGGAATGGAAAATCCCTCTCTTCAAGCCTATCTGCAGCCACCCGTGTCCCCGATACTAGTCTTTTTAAAATGTTGGAACAGCTCTGCTGCCCAACTTGCGTAATGATCCTTCCAATCATTCAAACTAGCATTTCATGCCAACACCGAATCACCTGCGTCGCATGCAAGCTTGTTCATCACGTATAGGCAGCCTGTTTGTATATCCGCAGTGGCTACACCAAGGCCATTTTTCGACATCAATTCGCAGGAAATAAATGTCAAGCAGCACACAAAATTAGTTGGATTTGCACTTTCTTCTGCACTGTGCTTTTCAGAGTTTCCCGCCTCCTCCCACAGTAGTAGCGCCACCCTTTTTTATTTTGATCTACGGCCCTTTCCCGCACTTTGTGCACAGCGGTCTTATTCCCACCACCGGTAACGTCGACTCCCGTCGAAGGCAGCTCCTGTCTGCTCAACCATTCCGGGCCAGTACTTCCGCCCTACTATGACGAGCCCGAGCGATCCGGCCCGCCGCGCTCGCTCGCCTGTACTGCCTTCTTCTCCTTCTTCTCCTTCCTCCGCACCGGATGCATCTACACTTTTACGTCGCGCTGCTTTTCTCGCTTCGCGTGGCCGCCACGCGATTGCTCTTACCGTTGCACTTGAGGCACAGACTGCACATGAGACAGTTGCGGGGGAAGTAGGTCTGACGCCATATCTCGTGCAAATTGGCGCCATCTATCTCGCGCAGGGTACGTTTCCCGCCGCGGAAACAACGCTACGGCGCGCAGTGTCGCTCGACGAAAACGCGCCCGACGCCCTGTGGGGGCTTGCTGCCGTTCTTAAGGCAGCTGACCCTCTGCATGTGCCAGAGAGCTTGGAGCTCTTGCGAAGGGCGCGAGCAGCCGTGCAGAACAAACAACCAGACGATGAAGGGGTATTGGCGGGAGAAGTTGAGTCGCAACTCGCGGCGCTCTTGACAGATGTGGGTGTGCGGTTAAAGCTGGCAGGGCTGCCTGCGGCTGCTATGGAACACTACAGCGAGGCGTTAATAGTGTGCCCTATGTATGCGCATGCCTTGTACAATCTTGCGGTGGCATACGCAGACGCTGGGGAAGGGCGGAAAGCGCAGGGATGCTATGAACAATGTCTTCAAGTGAACGCGACGCATGTGGAGGCATGGTGCAATCTGGGCGTTTTGTATCGGAATGAGGGGAATATGAATCTGGCGATGCAGGCCTACGAAAGGGCGCTGGCGATCAATCCGAATTTTGAACTTGCAAAGAGCAACCTGGCGGTGGCTCTGTGCGAGATGGGCACAGCTTGCAAGGTAAAGAACCAAAAGGAGGCTAAACAGTTGTACAAGCGGTCTTTGGCTTTGCAGCCAACATTTGCAGATGCGCATTATAACCTGGGAGTCCTGTATGCGGAAGGCGGGAAGCTGGAGAGGGCACTAGTGTCGTACAATCTTGCCGTGCAATTTAACCCTAAACTAACTGAGGCACATAACAATCTTGGCGTCGTCCACAAGGACCTGGGGAACATGGAGATGGCACTGCAGTGCTACAAGAAGGCCTTGTTGTGCGATCGGCAACATCACCAAACACATAACAACATTGCTGTCGTCTATACTGTGCTCGGCAATGTTGATGCGGCGACGCAGCATCTGCATCTTGCCAATTCTATATCTCCGCAGTACGCAGAGGCACACAATAATATTGGCGTTCTACTGCGTGACCAAGGCGATATTGACTCAGCTATTTCTCACTATGAGCGGTGCACAGGCCTTGATGCACGGGCGGACATGGCAGCACAAAATAGGCTTCATGCGCTCAGCTACAGCGAGAAATGGACGAAAGCACAGGTTTTTGAGCAGCATCGGCAGTGGGGGGTCTCTTTTCAAAAGCGCATCGACAAAGAGATCGTTCAAGCCGCGATTTCCAGGCACGTTGGAGACCCGATTGCTGCCCTTTTACTGGAAAACTTGAGAAATCCTCCATGCCCAGATCCGGACAAGGGGCGAGGCCCTGGCACCGGCCGCCCATTGCGCATTGGTTACTTGTCGCCGGACTTCTTTACGCACTCTGTGAGTTATTTTGCTGAGGCTCTGCTGACCTATTTCGATGCCGAGGGCTTTGCAGTCTTCGCTTACGCAAACGTGGCACAGCCCGATGTTAAGACTCGACGATTTAAGGCACTAGTCGGTGAAAACTGGAGAAATATCTGGGGTATGACCGCGTCGGCAGCGGCTAAAGTTATCTCGGATGACAACATTGACATACTAGTTGAGCTCGCGGGTCACACTGCGAACAACCGCCTTGATGTCATGGCACTGCGGCTGGCTCCTGTCCAACTGACCTGGATCGGGTACCCGAACACCACTGGATTGGAAACTATTCACTATCGAGTGACAGATAGCGTTGTAGACCCGCCGGAGACATCGCAGCTTTTTTCTGAGAGGTTGTGGCGGTTGCCTGAAGTTTTTTTGTGTTACACTCCAGCTCTGGAGGCTCCTGAGAACCTATCCGAACCACCGTCGGCAACTTCTGGAGGCATCATTACATTTGGCTCGTTCAACGTCCTGGCAAAGACGCAGGCACGCACCGTGCGCTTATGGGCTTCCATACTGCGGCGCGTTCCCAAATCGCGTCTTCTTCTGAAAGCGAAGCCGTTTTCGTCATCGTCGGCAAAGCAGCGAATGGAAGCGCTATTTGAGCAAGAGGGTATCAGTTCTAGTCGGCTCGATCTTGTTCCTTTAATTCCGTCTACAAGGTCGCATCTGCAAGTCTATTCAAACGTGGATGTGGCGCTGGACCCTTTTCCCTACGCCGGTACCACGACGACGTGTGAAGCGTTGTACATGGGCGTGCCAGTGATCACGCTTGGTGTGCGCCCTGATAATGGGGATCACGCGCACAACGTCGGCGTGAGTTTACTGACAGCTGTCGGGCATCCTGAATGGATCGCATTCTCCGAAGAGGAGTATACTCAAAAAGCGGTGGCCCTGGGAACTGATTTTGAGCGACTGAGAGGTATTCGTCGTCAGCTGCGGAAGGATATGATGGAAGGACCTCTCGGGCAGGCAGAGAAATATGTACGGAATGTGGAGGCGATGTTTTGTGGCATGTGGATGGAGAGGGGGGGAAGGGTATCGGAAACGCAGAGAGAGGTTTGCGAGGTTTTGTACGGGAATGCCTTTTCTGGGGCTGGAGATGAGTCGGTCGGATCTACGGCCTTGCCGTCGGGATCTGCGTCGGAGGACTCGCAGGAGGGCGTCGATGAGCCTCTGTCTGATGAAAAGGCTGGGCGCAGCGATGAGAGCGCAACGGTTGATGGCAGCATAGTAAGGGCGAAGCACTAGAGCTCTTACGCTGATGGAATGGCTCTGTGCGCAATGAGCTGCATCATATAAGCCGATGGGATGAAGACAATCGCTTCGTCTCTGTTTGTACTGTTTGGAGACTTGCAATTGCCTTTTCGTGCATGAAGCGTGTAAAAGCATCTCCGATCACCATTGACCTTTTCGGCTTCCTTCACCCTTATCTTTCCCGCGTCCATGCTTCTCAATGTACTTCCACCTGCGCCGCAAGCCACATTCTTCCTCGGTCCTGTCCTTTCTTTCAATCCGTATATATCTTCAGCAGCTACGTCCGTCTACTCCTTCGCCATGTCGGTATGGATTGCATTTCCATCGCGACGCTCCGCGCCGAAACATGCGCATGCTTTCATGCCATGCTGTACCTAATTCAGCTGCGTTCGTTGGCCACACATTGGCACGGCTACAGAATACTGTCCTAGGTGTAGAGAGGAAAGGAGAAGAATAAAGATTTTTGCGGAGGCAGTGCATATAGACACATAGGAAGAGCACAAATCGATAAGGATACGCTCGATGCGTCATGTGTTAAGCGGCCAACCGTATGTCGACACATCGCAATGCGCTTCGACGTGTTGCTGCTCATTTTCTCCAATCTCGTTGCCAGTCTTTGACCACACTTCCTCATGCACGCAAGTGTGCGTATTGGCTGAACGGGTGCTCCTCGTCCCCTCTCTACAACTGCCGTGACCCACTCCATTGTCGCGCACAGCCCGTTCCCTGAGTCCCGCTCTCATGTCGAGCGCACTGATGCCGTCCGTGGGCGCGCCGCTTTCGACCGTGCTCGAGAGCTACCCGGCCTCGCTGCGCACCGTTGTAGAGACCGTGCTGGGCGCATACGTGGAGATCGCCGGGCTGTGCCGGGCGGGACTTGCGCAGAAGACGGCGACGCATAATGCGTTTGGAGACGCGCAGCTGGCATTGGATGTGGCGGCAGACGGGGTGCTCATGGCGGCGTTACGGGGGTGCCGTGCAGTGGCCGTGGCGTCGTCGGAAGAGACGCCGGTGGAGGTTCCGATGACGCAGGGGGGCGAGTATGCTGTTGCCTTTGATCCGCTGGACGGGAGTAGTATTGTCGGGTGCAACTGGGCCGTAGGGAGTATTGCAGGGGTGTGGAGGGGGGGGAAGCTGGTCGGTGCAGGGGGGCAGGATATGGTGGCGGGGGTGGTGGCAGTGTACGG
>JAUKWC010054162.1:0-41139 GCA_032356245.1 Endocladia muricata | reverse complement strand
AATGCTCAGTTTCCTAGAGCCGCAGATGGCACATATTGCGCATAGCAGCCTTCAGTGCAGTGGCGCGAAATCCGTTGGAAGGCAATTAAGAGTATGAAGGGTCCAAGGTAAGCCCATCCACGTGAGGCAGGCTACAGGTCATCACGTGTCGTTGAAGTATGTAAGGTGAAGTGCGAAACTGCTGTGTACTGAACGATTCGCAGTACGAGCGGGATGTTTTACTAGGAAATGAACTGTGGGTAGTGGATGCGGGCGTTCACTGGACGCGGCAGTTCAACATGGTTGTTTTTTGGAAGTCGGCGTCGATGCGAAAAACCACCGTACTACACGAACTCCACGTTTCGGAATGCCACGGCAGTCAGCATTTCATGTCACTCCAAAATGTGCAATACAGTTGGAGGACCTATTACGCTACTGCACCCGGTGGACGTCCGCATCCATTTCCGGATACACAGATGTTGCCGCTTCCGTCGGTCCTAGGAATATATCCGGCAGATAGCCGCTCATGCCTGCGATTGAGGGTCGTTTTCTGCTTACTGGGAATGACCGCATGCAGCAAGCGCCGCACAAAGACTTTGCCGCGACATTCTAGGCGTAGAGGCTGAGCATCCTTGCAGCTATGAGCGGGGCGGCGAGCTTCTCTTTTCAGGCGGCCTCCTGTCCGCACGTATTCCCATACGGAAAGAAAATAAAGCAGATGACAGCGGCGGCTTTAGAGAGAATAGAAAAGATCGGTGTGTGGCGCTGTCACTGTGGGCACCCTCTCATCCAAAAAAAACCCCTTCTGAACCTCGTAAACACACTTTAAGAACCTGTCTATGACATTGCCGCCCGCTTCACTTCGTTTTTCAGCTTAGAGTGATACTCGTGAGATCCATTCAGGAGGAGAACGCTGCGCCTCCTAAGAGTGGTGGGGAATGGTCCCTCATAGAACGACCACAGCAACGATGAAGTGAAGTGCTGGGGTCCACTTTCCCGTGAACCTTCTAGGTATAGATGGCCGTATAACGTGGGAACCAAGTCAATTCGTGCTAAAGGATGCCAATTTGACATGTTAAAAGGTTCTGGCTTGGCTATAGGCTTCAAGACATGGCCACAGCTCGTAGCCATTCATCACGAGGCACGCAAGTACTAAGTAAGTGAATTCTTGTGTGTACTGCTGGTTAGTGACGACGCAATGCACGGAGCAGACTCTGTTGAGCAAAAGCAACCCGGCGGATAAACCCATGACGTTCGGACCTGGCAATACTATTGAACTGCTTCCCTCCGAAACGCAACAAACTAATGCTCTCGACTGGCACTCGATAAATCTACTATTGCTTTCGCCGGTTGCATGCTCATCTTCATCTGCCCTCTAGTGTGGTAATTTCACTGTTGTAGATTTCAGTGGCAGTTGTTCCACTTCGGCGTTTGTCTTATGATATAGACTCGCTCTTTGGTGCGTCAGTGGAAACGAACATCAGCAAGAACAATGCTCAGTTTTGTAGAGCCCTAGATGGCGCAAAATGCGCGTAGCAGTCTGTAGCACGGTGACCCTCGATCCATCTGTGTCCAATTAAGAGTATGGACGGTCTAAAATAACCTTATCCGTCCGAGGTAGCCTGTGGATCGCCGCACAGCACCAGAGTGTGTGAAATATGATTTCTAATTGCATTGTAGTGCGCAATTCCCAGTACGAACTGAAAAGTTTACTAGAAGGTGATCTGCGAATTGTGGACAGGGCTTTATTCACTCTATTTGCAGTCGTAATTCCAAGCCGAGACTTCGACAACGACATTTTTAGTTTTCCACCCGTACCGTCACTCGCGATCTAACCTCCGGAACATTTCGCACCGCAGTATGTACCGGTAATACTCACTTGGCCATAACTATCTCGGATCGGAAAGTGGTACCATGACTCTCGGTTCGTCGTGTAGAAAGTACTAGCCTAGGTACTTGGCGGCCACATCGATATGCACTTGCTACCTAACAAAAGTGATTGATTGCAACCGAACGTTCAGTACAGAAGTAAAGTTGATGAAAACCCACTCGGCCGTGTGCTTTTGTAAGACGCTACAAACTCTGCTGGACGTATCTTCTTTCGAAGCCGTGTGGTCGAACCTTCTCTCTTGTGTCAGCTCGGTCTGGTCGTGGCCCGCCAATACAAGTATTGAGATCTCAGTGAATACGGAAAGGTCACACCCAGTCATCCGTGCGGCATCATTTTGACACACGGGCTTTCGTTCGTTATGAGTATAGACTCACACGCCTACGTTCGTCGATGGTGGTGCAAGTCGTTTCATGCCCTGGACCGCCTGTAACTGTGATTCGGCCAAAATACGACCACGCTATTACTGTATTCTTTGCTTCCCAAAACTATGAGCAAAGGACTAAACATGTACGCCGAAAACGTGGCAGAGAGATTCGCACTTGCTGTCAAACATTACAGCTCCCTAGTGTCTATTGGACATTGAGTTTTGCCTCATATGAGGTCAACTCTGTCCTCACATGAGGCCAACTGATCACAGAAAAAGTATGTAAAATACATCATACGCATGGTGAACATGCTAGTTGTTGTACAGTACGTGTAAAATATCTAACCCCCTTCTATGATATCAAAACAAAGGGTAGCCTACTCTATTGCACTAAAACTCTGACTGCGCAAAACATTCGCTGAGCTTTTCTACAGCTCACTCTGCTAGAATAGAGAACTCAAAGAATTTCAAGTAGATCTAAAGAACAGCGGAAGTGGACGTCTCCTTGATCCTTTAATATCTCCGCGAAATTTGGCCTCATCTGAGGCCAGGTGTCCAACAGACACTATTCGTTGCGTTTTTCAACAAACATCACTGGATGTAGTCGCAGACTGAGAGACGAGAACCATTTACCCCTTTCCAGCCCCTTCCACTTTTCTCACTCTGCATCCGATATCCCTGCAATTCGTTAACAAGTCAGCTACAGCACACTTGTCGAACTATAGTCTGATTGAGTCCTTTTCCCAGAATATGGCCATGCCTCCTGCCCTACGAAGCCGCGACGATAATTCTGTGCTGGTGTTCACAACAACGCTATCATGCCGACTTCTCTCTCTCAGACAGGGCCACGACGTTAGACTCGTCGTCGCCATCTGCAAATACACAACAGCTATTGTTTGCTCAGAGAGACCTTTTTTTTGAGTATCAAAGTCCAAGGACCCAACTACGCGGGAGTTCTGGAGACTAAACGACTACCAACTACTGGCTTGTCGCATAGCTGTCAACAGAACCCATGTCGATAAGAAACCTTACTTCCGGTAAGAGCCTCGGAACTAGTCGAGAGGTGGGGCAAGTCTAAAATGTATTGAGACGCCGAGTTGTGTTCCCACTACTAGCAATACCGCCCGTCAACCAGCGGAAGGCGGGTTGAGGGAAGAAAATGCGCATAGGAATACGCAATGTGATGCAGTAAAAGGCCAAATTGTCATTGTGTCTGATGAAGTATTTTGAGCTTGAACTTCTTGTAAGTGCTTCACCCCTGCTCACTGTTACTATCAGCATAAGTACCGTTAGACTTCAAACCTCGTACTCTTTCCCAATTATATAATCAAAGTCAGTACTGCGCGCAGAGGCTACTACATGTACGTCGGCATATTTTCGGTACACTAGATCGTCTCGCGTTCAATCTTAAAGGTCTATACTCGAATCGAACGGAACCTTCCTGATGGCAAATTACACCGTTACCGGCGCTTATCTGGAAATGCCAGTCCTTCGCCGTTATGGTTAGTGGATTGTACTTTCTCTGCGACACACTTCTCAGAACGAGGCGCCAATGCCGCAATGCACATTCAGAAAAAGATGCCCATTTAATTCATACGCGAGCAAATAGTATATAATACCGTTTTGATAATGCAGAACCTGCTTTAGACTGGTCATCAAAAGTTTTGTATTACACCCTTTAACGTCTCGAGGAACCTTCGGACTGGTACAATGTTATTTTTTGATGCCACAACTCGTGTACTGGGAATTGATTGACATCACAGAACGGCTATGGTTGCCGACTACAGATGTAAATGTACTCAAACCACTACCCACAGGATGTTTGATGTATAGTTCGCTCGCAATGTCTCTTCTATATCACGACGTGTGATTGGGCGCTCGGAGGGCTTTCTCTCGTCTGGAGAACTGGATAGGGAACACAATCGACAACTGCTCTAGGACTTATTATGGAGTCCTCGCTATATCAGCTGTTCGTTTCGCCACTACCACCTTGAGCCAACGTGACCCAAGTTCTGTTTCCTGGCTTCAGGTGGGATCATTCTACTAGATAGTTTTTATCAGGGCTTGCGCTCCGTGTCCCGTAGTAGCTGCAGCGATTATGTTATGAGGACAAGAGCGCTGGGTGGTACAGAATGGCATTTGTGCCGAGTATGCTATGTTAGTTTTTATTGATAGCACGGTGTCCGATCTTTGAGCGCAAGCAAGCAGGCCTCCCGTGCCTTTCTATTTGTTCTACGATACATATTTCAAGATCCAATCTGGCACTTCCTGCCATGTTCCCCGGCCGACTGGGTGACGTGATCAAAACTTATATTTCTGAGGGACACGCATACAGATTTTTATCACTTTACCGTGCTCGGCCAGAATCAGTCACTCTATAGATGTTGCCACTCTTCCTAACTTGAGGTTAGTACGTCAACATCTTGAACGTCGTTCCATATAGCAAGAAAGGGGTAATATCTACACAAATAAACTGGTACGGACATGTCGAGCAAACGCATGTGTTACTGCATCTCTCGAACGTGAGTGTTTGACCCAGCAGCTGTGTACTGTAAGCTTTCTTCGAGGGTACTCTATCGTTCTCGAAGTGACATATTTGTCGCCCTATACGAAGAAGAAGAAGAAGAAGAGAGCGAAGAAGAGTTTCGATCGTCTTCCAAGATGCCTTCCATATTGAAACCCCTGGATCCCAACACCCTCCCCAGTAGAACATATCAGTTTACCACAGAGACACGTATATTCTAGATGCATCGAAAGTTCACTGTGCGAGAGATGAGCAACCGAAAGTCATTCATAGGTGAGGAGGTGAACATGATATTTGCTGCAGGATTCTTACGCAAACCGGCAGCAACATGGTGATTACTCAAAGACCACTCCACTAGAGCGCCCGCGACGTTTCATTCTTCGACGAAAGCTACTCGGACTGACTTTGTACTGCAAAAAAGCGAGAGAAGATCGCTGGACAAACCACACAAGCTGACTCTCCGGAAGTCTATTTCTTCGTACATGTGAAAGTCTAAAACCCTTTGTCTACCGGGTACAGGAATATGAGGACAACGAAATGGGGCTATTTTCACCTTGGATCTGAAGCTGGAGAACAAATCCAATTGTGATTAAGACTAGCCCGACTACTCTTGATGGTGCCAACGGAGTTTGACTTAAAGGTGATCTCTGTTTGGATTCGTCATGAGCTCATTCAGAGTGTATGCCCCCAGTGGATCTAGCTCGAGCAAGTCCAAACATGTAAGAATCGGAAATTTCGAATACACTCTACCCCCTGATAAATAGCGGGCCAGTGACCATAAAATTGTGGCGAGATCCGTAAGCCATGATGTCGTTTTTCGTCCCCCCAATCATAACCATAGTGCAGGTCAAGGTGGGAGAGGCAATGTCACTATAAATAACGTTGCGTCCGGCGGGTCTAGCTTCGATGCTTGGTTAGGAAAGTATTTAGCCAAACGAGGATGACTGACCGCATCCAGCTCAAACATGGCAAGCACAAAAAAGGCGGTCAGAAATGAAGTCGAGCATGTTCACTGAGATGACTGCGTTGAGACCACGATAGAGGCGAGCCCGAGAGATTTCTACGTCGGTATCTGAGGACGATTGAAGTACTCAGCAAGGACGATAGTCACACAAGGAAAGCGATCGTTCCAGCTCGACGAAAAATTAATTCTGCAACTTAACATCATATTGACTGCAGCCATGGAACAGGTATATTTGTTGCCATGTTGGTTGTTCCGAGCAGATATTTCCGTCTCGGCGGAGCCGAAATTGTGAAGGGCTGGATTTGTATTATGACCGTGTTGTCTCCTGGTTCATCTTGGACACGTTAAGAGTTAGTTAACGCTATGAGCAACTACTCCGGCGTTCAACGTCGCGGAAATAAAACCAAAGAGCACCTCTTGCAATTGATTTCTAACGAAACGTTTTCTAAATGGACCCATTCATTCAGATGGGGGTCGACCATAGCGAGTCGACGACACGCTATCCTGTTAGTTACGGCGTGGCAAGTTACCCACAGTCCTAATCGAAATGCTGTCAACCGGGCTAATGCGAAAAACGGAGTGGCCCTTGTGCCGCACGTTACCTCTTTGCGTGCCGAGAAGATGGAAATTCCGAAACTTGGGGCTGATAATTCCCTGTCCTTACCAAAAAATGGGACGGAAAAAATCCCGGTCAGGCGTATTCGCTAGTGGACGTAGGCAAGGGATAAAGCTCTAGATAGAACAAAGGCAAAAAAATGCTGTGTCCCAAGAACAATGCAAGTCCAAGCAACGCTCAAGTTGAGCACATTGAGAAAATTCAAGATATACTCTCCCATGGTCGGTTGCAACACACGACTCTTCATGCCTTAATTGAAGTTCACAACATTGCAAAGCTTCCGCTCCAACCACCGATACAGCCTTCAAATTCTGAGTTACAAGCAGTGAAAGGTTCCAGGGAGGTTTTGCTGAGAAACGGGAAGAGTGGACATAGTAAGTATGTTTTGCCCGTTTTGTGACTCTCGTTTAACGATGAAGATAAGTCGGTGTACGGGGTTGTTCATTGTTATTCACTTAATCGTATCTGAACGATACAACGCCCTTCTACCAGTTTTGAACGCGTTGTTCGACAAATATGGGAACTCTTGGGTTGTCCCAAAACAACATCGAAGTGGCTATCACTGAGTCCGTATTAGCTCACGACATATTGACAAATCAACGTTCAGCCGAACTGCGGTCGGCTTTTTTCTGCAGTGCTGCCGATGAGTGTGTATAACAAACATGTCGCGTTACAACGACCTTGAAACGATACTTCCTGCAACTGTATGGATGCGTTCCTGGTGTGTCAGGTGGCCAGGTTACTTATCTTCAGTGAGAACGAGCTTTTGAGTTTCCGTCATTCCAAAACAGTTTCATCATGTCTGCGGGATCCCGTCCAATATATGTAGCTAAGCGACTGTGACTCTATGCATTTAGACACAACGTTTACTACAGTCATCGTCGGCAAAGAAAGAACTGGTATCAATCTTAGAAAAGACATGGTGCTTAAGATGTGACCCTACTTTCAATCCTAACTCTACTTCCGAGGATTTTCGGAGCGGAAGATCTTCATACCATAGTTCACCAGAGCTATCGTTGTATTTATGAATTCGTTCCAAGACATGAGTAGAAACTATCAGAATACCCGGCGATGAAATTGCAACATGGACGAGGCTTTCGATTCTCTGATCAAATGAAGTGAAAGGAGACCGACACTGGTTCCACCAGACAGGACGAAGATGTTTCGCAGACAAATCAACGCATCTCAACTATCAATCCATGAAATTTCAAAGTTATTGTAATCGGTAAAGACCGCCTTAATCCGTTTTACTCAAAGATAATCTTTCCTACAGGAACAGACTACTTGCCCGAGAATGGAGAGCATTTTGTCATCATTTATTTCCTGCAGGGCTTCTGATGCTATGCCCAGAGCAAGTAGTTTCAGATACCTACGTACATTCAAGAGTGCACAGCACATTTTCACCAACCCGACGATCAATAGGAAACAGGAATGTTGACATGAGAATCTAGGCGTCTTCAGAATCTTTCCAATCACATTGTAATCTGAACATATTCCTATACTTGGTGATAGCTTGTCAAGACCTGCACAAGCGACTTCGACGACAACCTCGTCCACATTAACCTGTAACAGGCAAGCCAACTCACCCCTAAATGCAGACGCCACTGTCGATCAGTTTAAAAGCGATCAGCTCCTTGAGCCGATCCAGCAGATCCTGAATGAATGGTGACCTGACGTCGAAGTAAAAACAAAGCAGATCGATATTCCATTACCACTGTATACTGTACAAAGTAGGCGGCTACTCTGCTGATGTAATCTGTGCAACCCTCGGCGGTGGAATGCTTCCCTGCTGCAAACAGCGAACGATTTAAGGGTTCATGGGCGTCTCGGATTTTCAAAAACCGGACAAAAACTGGAAAACTTCGGCTGGTGTTATAAGAGCAGAGGTATCCGACGACACCCTCGGTTCTACATGATACACCAGCCAAGCAATGACTGAACAAGACAGAATCTGCCATAGCAGACATCGCTCCAGATACCAACCCTACAGTGAGATGTTGAGATACCGATGTTGTGGTGAGTTCGTCGAAGATAAGTAGTTGAATTGACATTGGTAAGGTAGGACCTGGACCGGCTGTCTGACCAGAAGGGTTCGTTATTTACCTTCGCGTGTCAATAATACTGGCGTAGGCTGCGCTAGTTCTATCTCCTCGGAACCCATCTATACTTCACAGCCGAGATTCTAACTTCATCTCAAAGCTTTGGTACATGTTAATGATTATATGCGAGATAAAGCTCAAAGTGCCTTCAAGTCGCCATCCACGAACCTAAGGATCATCTCGACTATGGGACTGTGTGGTAGAACTCTTTTACTGCTCATACCACGACGGTGGTGAGAATGACGTCGTTTTCTGGGTCTAGCTTATCTACAGTATCACTCCGCAGGGAGCGATGATCTGGGCATATCCCCTTTTCAAGTTGAGCTGAGACGAAATCTGTAGTCTGGGTTGGACCTTTTGCCAAGCATGAAGAGCTTTCTGGCGTGTGACAGTGAGCCCGAGCGAGGATGTAGAGTACCACTAGATGGATCAAAGATGCCGAAGAAGGCTGCTAAGGCTAGACGAATTGCACAGCCTTCTCACTCGTATAGGCCTATATCATACCTATTTGTTGATGAGCTGAGAGTCGACCAAACTCTTTAGAACAAGATATTGTAAATCCCGAGCAACGCATCAGCTCTTATCTACGATACATGGGCCGTTCATATTAGCTTCGCCGGTTCGCAGAAATGCTGTCGGGTTTGCTCTCTCAAATCGGTTTCTTTCTCGTCCAGATGTACACGCTATTTATACCGCCCCTCTTTGTATGCATCTTATTGCGATCTCACTGGCAGTCCTGCTAAGCTATAGTTTCATTCTAGCTCTTAGAGGAAGAGAGCGTCGGATACGAGCCGTTCTTAACGACAAAGAAAGGGAGATTGGCCCTCCATTGATTGCCACCATGAAAGAGGCTTTGATCCCCCGCAATCAGTAGCAGCCAACACAAAATGGCGGTGAAACGGATCGAACCACCACTACCGCCTGTGATGAGAACGTTACTGAGAACAAAAGATTGTCACAATTTCAGTAAAGTTGACACCGATGCCAACAACGAAAGGCAGGAACACTGCAGCAGTATATATTCGTGTAAAGACGCGCATTTGGCTAACACACGTGCAAGTAGTTTGCGATACCTTTATGATAGTACACACTTTGATCCAGACTGGTCAATAGAAGCTGAGGGGTACACCTGTTTACATCGCTAAAGGGTTCTGGAAGAGTCGAGAAGTTTCTGGAAGCTGTAAATCGTGTGCTGAGAATTGTTAGACATTAGGAATCTGCTGTTTCTGCCTATGTGAGCCAATAACCCAACCAAGTCGATGCGCACGGGACGTTCGAGGTAAGTTTCGTTTCTAGTGTATTTTCTAGATAAACAAGTGTGGTTGAAAATATATCTAGTTGTGCAAGGTACACTATTTTGGTGCTATAAGCTTGCAAAGTGGGTTCATTTTGCTGATGATGTCAATGGATAGTGTTATCTTGATGAATAAAAGTTCCACGACCAATCAACCAAAGATAGCACTACCCATTAACATCATCAGCAAAATGAACCCACTTTGCCAGCTTATAGCTCCAAAATAGTGTACATTGCACAACTAGATATATTTTCGAGAAATTCACAAGAACTTTCGAATCCCCCTATCCCCATTCACCCTTATCGTTTAAATAGTCCCTAATTCTCCATTCCTTATACCCCATACCGCCGAACTCTAATTCATCGACTTGAGAGTACAGGGTTCAGACCCGCACTCCTCCATGAGGATTCACGTTCCAAAAACAGAGTTCACTTGGCCCTATAATATATACCTCTGTCAAGAATTGTTTTCTGCTCTTCTATCATCAGTCTCTAGTCTAGTCATTTGTTTCAGTTGGCCGTTGTGAACCTCGACCTAGCAGAATTTAACGCCACTCTTCCCCTTCACAGTATAATTTGTATGAATTTCAGGATATACACCACTTTTTTCCTTGGCGGAGCGCTGAGCAAAAACGCTCGACCATGAACTATCAAACGTGAGGAGCCTGTCCGTGCAGTATGATCCTAGAATTAGAACTTGACATCACTCATAGACTTTCGTTATGTCATCTCGCTACTCTATCGTAAAACCTCAGAAATTGTTCTGCGTCTATCTGAGACTCGCCGTCAGGGGGGGAAGCCAGAAGAGTCATACACAGAAGCTTGACAAACAATGTGCTGGGAGTTGTAATTACATATTTGACATAATTGGCACAACCAGTAGAGAACCGTTCTCGTGTCTTGTATAGTTTCTTCACTCCTTGGATAGAAATTGGGTATGATGCGGGACTTTAACAAACTGATCGATGCCATAGCAACTGACATTATCTGTTACATTTTCATTGTTGTATCCGGATTGAAGCGAAGAATCCGTGCTACTTTGTCGGTGTCTGAGAAGTCTTACCTGCGCCGCCTTCTTTTCGACTATTTTCCGATCGAAGTGAATGGTGAGAGGCTTATACGTGCCATTTGTGTGAAAACGGCTTCGTGGATGGAAAGGATTCTCGTCCATAAAAAAGGACGACCTGGACTTCTGGCTTCGAATACGAATCCGTACAGAACACCTCTCCAATGAAACTAGCACCCGTAATTTCTTGAAGATGTATGAGGGTCAGTTCACGTAAGAACTCCTGTGCAATCGGTGTTGAAAGGAACAGGAATTGACATGAGGTACAGCGAACGACGTACGGGTAGAAACTCAACAGCATATATCTATATTGCGATGATATAGCATGAGCGAATATATCAGGGTACAGTATAGAGGGGTCTCTTCAATGCAGCTTTCTAAAATGGGGAACCACTGCAGTATTATACATGTTAGATTGATCGAGACGCTGGTCGAACAAAACCAATTTATCCATGAAGACCCTGTTGCTTCACAGGGAAACAACCGAAGAACAGAGACTGCATTGGGGTGGGTCAGGACACTAGGACAGGTAATTGCTACTGTTTTACAATTGGCACTCGAGCCTCACAGCCGGCACAGATATGCTCGTCTGCTAAATAACGCCTCTGTTCCAAGAATATGTCTGTGCGATGGAGACAGAAGCAATAACAACCTTCCATACTAAAAATACGTATTTCTAATGTCTACTGTACCGGCCACAAGTTACAAATGAGTCCAGAAAAATATTGCAAAATGTACCTGTGAATCTACGTCAGAGACATGTCAGTGTTATGACATTGCAAAATTGGCATACCTGTATGCTTCGTTCTTGTACTCTCTAGTTTTCGGAGTGTAAGATTAGGCCTGTAGTAGCTCACAAGCGACACAACACGAATAAGTTTCGAGAAAAACATAGAACTTCAACCTTATCGTACCGTAACAGAGAAGACCAAGAGCTTTCATACGATATAAAAATATGAGAAACTGGCCAGAGTTGAGTGAATGTTAATATGCTTTATACGCGCCTCGTATGAAGCGCTTAGTACAATCTACACCAGTATACCATACAGACAGGGAATGCACCATCTAAATATGGTAATGTATATTTTAGAACTCTCTGCGGACGAGACTGTTTGGAACAGCCACTTTCACGGCAGAATCTTCAGGGAGGATGAAGTCATGTCAACCGTTTTGTGCTGTGAATCACGAAATATTCTCATACCACCAGAACCTTCAAGCTCAATGTCGTACATGCAACGCAACTCGATCGAAACGCAAGGCTCTGTAGGGCATAAGTGCGGAAGTAACACGCGCCCATAGGGCTTTTGAGGGGGTCTTGAAGATAAGATTACGTTCAGTTGCCCACAGGTCCAGAATCGTTATTCAATTCTAAGAGTCGGAGCAACCGCATTCAAATCATCTATATAAACTTGGGAATGCGACTCTCCCCGGCTCTGCCATCAACTCGCCCCTCTACATTTCTCACTGCAACGATCTCAGCTACCCTTGTACTGGCAGATAGGACGCAAACCCATCACCACAGAACTTCATAATGTTGACCCGTGTTTTGGTCGCGTGCCTAGTCGTGACCACCCTCCACGCGGCAGTGGTACGCTCTCCAACGAGCGGCCAGAATTTCTCCATCAACCTCCGCCAGGCGGGCGGTGCCGGTGGGCCGGGTGGACCTGGAGGTCTTGGGTTCTTGGGCATCGGCGGGCCTGGCGGAGCTGGCGGAGCTGGAGGGGCGGGAGGGCCTCCGCCGGCGCCGACAACACCAGCGCCACCAACGACGACGACAACAACAACATTACCGCCACCGACAGCAACAACACCGACACCGACGCTGCCGCCTCGTTTAGCCGCCCTATTTGCATTACTGGGAATCCAGATTTGATCTGACGAAGTATTCGGGTTTGGAGTCTACAAACGTGATGGAGGGCGCGAGAGAGAATAATGCCTGAGCGAGAAGGTGTGGCCTGAATGCCGTGTGGGGATGCGTGAGAGTGTTGCTCAAAATGTAGAACCTTGGCAAGCCGTGTCGTACGAGCCAAGAGATGCAACGTGGTTCATAGATAGTCATGTAAAAACGTTTGCATTGTGACACGAATGATATTTCGAATGTACTGTACCTGGTTACAGTGACAATTAGGTGATTGTTTGAGAGACGGTGCCGATGTATTTTTTTCTGTTCGTCTCATTTTGGCACCGTTCCAAGCATTACAATCGGAAACAAATCTCTACCGTTCTCTTTGGCAATTCTGGAATGTGGACCTGTCGGCGTGCAAATGTATTTTGCTTGGCAGGTAGCAAAATGCAAGTTTAGATAGCTCTCGTCATGGAATGAGAATTTATGTATGCGTTTGTGACCCTCCTCTGCAGATGCAAACCTTGCTCATGACCCACTATACAAAGCGCTTACCACCGACGCTGACCGGACCTTATTCCAGCAGCACCACATCTCGGATGGTGAACCCCAACCGCTGTATCCATTCCGCGCTTTCCTCCGCAAAGGCTTTCATTACGGCTATACATGCACCCCAGAACGATGAAACTTAGCCTTACCCGGGAAACCCTAGAACTAGCCCAGTTTCGAGACGTCTGCAGAGACGTGGCAATCAGGGCATAGCAAGGAACTACCCCGGCATGGATGGGGCACCTTGTGTAACTCCACTCTTTCTGCGGAAAACCGGCCTCTCGCAACTGCTTACCGCTGTCTCATGCTTTTTCGGTGTATACGCGGAATACCCTTTACGTGGCCCAAAGGGCCGAAACACTCGCTTATTCGCTTTTCGCACGGACTGTACGGGAATTACGAAACTTATGTACGGCTCGAGGATACTTGCAGGGTGATTTCCAGGCTCATACAGTATTCTCTCGCCTCCATTTGCATCACCCAGAAATCTTCCTTTCCGTTCCTGTCCTAAGCCGCCTTCGCCGCGTAATCACAGCGCATGCGCTCGGCGTTCCCCTAACAGTAGCAATGGCATCCCACAATTGAATTCACGTAAATCTCGTGCTCCATTGCAGGTAGCGGCTTTGACGCAACGCAGGGAAAGTCCGTCAGGGAGGAAAGAAGGGGGCTGTCTCCTCTACAGGAGCGTCAAAGGTGAGCATAGCAGGTCATTGCACTTCGAGAGTACGGCCACAAACTCGCATAACTGGGTAAAAAGAAGGAGGGGCGGTGTTGTATAGGGGCCTCGATTTGCCTTGTGAAGTGCGTGTGCTGTTGCTGCCGAGAGGTGAGTGCAAATTGACGGAAGTGTGTCTGCACCTGAGAGGGATGAGCCGCGCTATGTTGTGCTGGAGCACATGTTGGGTTACTGATAGGCAGATGATCCGATCTTATCGCACTCCCAGGACGACAAGTGTCGGAAGCCAGCGCGCAAAGACACCCTATTTATGGTGTCAGGACGTCAAGAGGGAGAACATCTAAGGTAACGTGAGGGAACGAATGTGGACGCTTCTCACTTCATCGCTTGTGCTTGTCATCTTTACGAAGCTATACTGGTGACTTTTGAGCAGCCCGAGAATGGGGCTTTCAGCATAGGCTACATTCTCTTTTCGGGGTATGGACACTATGCCATGCCCTGTTTGTGGTGGTATGTGACGGGCTTGTCCTATAGCACATGTACAAGCACCCATCTTTCCGTTTTTGTGGGACAATCTACTTCACAAGCCTTGAAACAGCCTGCAGCATACTGGTTCAGAGAGCTCCATTTTCTCGTTTGTGCATGTTTGATTCCAGGGGTCGTGAGGTTCTTCGATGTTGCCCCCTACCTCTGCAAGGAATTCTTGCCATGACAACAAGACCGTCGCCGGGCAACGAGAATATGGGAGGTTATAAACGGGTTCTGGAACTGGTCTCCATTTTTAATCCTCCGATTGCACCAATTGCACATCTTCGTTCTTTACATCAACCTTACTTTCTCTCGGTGTGCGACACTTGTAGTAATTACTGTGAGTGTTCACAGCTAAGGTGCTATGGTGTACAGTAGTATACAAAACTATTGTCAGATGCTTCAGAACGCATACAAAAACAGTAAGCATCCAGAATGTGTCATATTCGTGGACTACAGAGTAAGGTCCTGTGCCTCACATATCCGGACTACTCCTGAACACAAGTTTGCGTAGAAAGAACCTCTCCAGGTCTATTACGCAGTGCTTGCGGATCTGTGTTCGAATACGACGCCTAATTTCAATGAGTGTAAGAGGACGTATATAAAAAATAGAAGTCGGTTAGGAACGTGCAGATCTCTGCATTCAGCGATTGCTAATTTTCTTCTGTACCTAAGGTCGAGACCGAATTATCAATTACAGTCCTGCTAGCCAACATGGACGCGACTGTACGCCACACGACCATATTAATCCTGGATCCATGTTTAAACATGCGGCATAAGGCTGATCTAACTACCTCATAGCTTCTGAGTATAATATTGTTACTAGTGCCTACTGTACCATCTGCCTCATTTGAGGCGAGTTGCCATTGAAACTTAGAAATGACTGGTTTTTGGTGTTTTCATATAATTTGAAAGCTCTTGATCGTCTCTACTGTAGAACGGTTGAAGCTCTATATAATTTTTCGACTGTAGCATGTGATGGGCTGCTTGCAAGTTACCTATGGCTTAATCTTACACTTCAAAATTATATAGGGTTAGAACCAATCATAGACGTAGACATTTTCTGCACCATCATAACACTGATAATTATAATGCATGGGTTTGCGATTGAATGTTGCAGTTTTTTCGGACTCATTTGTGACTTTCTGCTCGTACACTACAGTAGCTAGACACTACAGGCTTTGTTTCTGGTTATCGTTTCTGCTCATTTGCGAGTTGAGGTATCCACGTCGCCAATTTAGGCAAACTAAATCCATGAGGCAAATGATGTGAAGGAACTGTTGTCGAGGGGTTACAAGTTCAACTTGGAACTGACAGACTTTTGATTTTTTCTTGTACTACAGTATTCGAAAGCTTGTTGTTTTCTCCGTTCGATCTAGAATCATGATCGAGACTTCTCTGGAAAATTAATTTTTTGGGCCGCATCTCAGATTCAAAACTCTTACTTCTGCGCGTGAATATTAAAAGATACCGCGAGCCAAGCATATACCATACTGTACACTTGTGTGCATTGGACGGTGTAGTGACTACTAAGCACTGAGATTTGCCTCATATGAGGTCAAGGTTAACAATGAACTCAAACTGTACGACGTCAAAATTATGTCTATCATAGACAGCTGCAACCTTCGAGACTGTACTGGCCTTTGAAGGCGTAATACTTTCAACATCATTTTCTCGCTCTTCTCGGGTTCGAGTAGAGCATGCTCTACCTCCGCGTTCTTCTGTGATAAGTTAGTCTACTGGTCTCTACTCGTTCGGGAGAATTTTTCTACGCGAGTTACGCTTTCGTTCAGCGCCTTTGCAGTTAAGAACCATCTTATGAGGACTCCATGGGTTCGAGAGTAGTTGTACTCTAGGGCTGCCCTCAAGAGCTCCCTCCAATATGAAACATAGTAAGGCAAATTCTTCCAAACGCGTAGTCCATACAGTCGTATCCAAGATCTACAAGTCCCGATATGTCTGTGGGACTACTGGGAAATAGGCTCAGTTTCTAATTTCCACTCCGCGTGGCATATGACAGGTAGAATGACAGTAGAGCCAGCTTACTTCCATCAGGCCCGGAATTCACATCGTACACTATGAGAAGTCTGAAACGCAGTAATTGTATATGCTTTCGTTTTTGAAACTACAAGCCTCCTGAATGAGCCGCTTAAAGCGGTCGCTCTCTGTACCAGAATGACAACTGTACGCTTCTCAGCGTGTATACTGGGAACATGCCAACTGGACGAATATTGGCGTCATGGTGCGCTTATGTAACAAACTACGAAATGGATGGACCGCGTTCGATGGCATCCCGTCGGACAGTGAACGATCATGATTCATGGCGACGAAGCGCTCTCTAAGTGGTCTGTCAAAGCCTAAGTCGCTATTACCATTCTATATGGAAATCTTGTACAAGCAGGCAAAGGCAGGTTTACATCGCTATCGACCGAGCTATCAGCCAGATAACGACACAACTCAGTCGGGGTTAGTACACTACCACTTCGGTCCGTTGAATAGATATCCGAGGAGTAAACGATACGGATAGACGGAAGAGAGAGGCGAAATTTCATTGGGGCTAGTCATCGACTCTGACCTTTTTCTTCGACTCAGGGCTATCTTCACGACAGCTGTTCTGTCTTTTGTTTTGGGAGGTTGCTTCTGAGCAGCCTCTAAGTACTCTTGAGATAGCGGTATCTATCTTTGTAAGAGACGAGTTCTTGTCGCGAAGTTTTCGCTTCTTACGATATATGAAAGTCCCCGCCAGCGTGTCCATAGAACAGCTACTACAAAAACCTCAATCTTAGGTGGCCCAAAAAAATTGGAAGGGGCCGAACATGGCAGTCGTAGTCCCTGGACTGGAAATATTCGTCCGTGTTTGCAGGTCCCGAATACTTTTGAACAGTGCAGACAAGTTTTGGCGACCTCACATCACGAGAGACTTTCATCTTTCTCTCGACAACTACTTTGGCTGTCACCGTGGAAAAAAAAGGGAGAGTCAGAGTGAGTCGCTTTGTGAGAATGGAGCCGTGGATCTATCGGTCCGAGTTGCATGGAAGTTACGGGGTTTGAGGTGCTCTGAATGTTCCGCAGGACATGATTATGGGCTCAAATATCACTCAATTGCTGGTCGTGATGTTAACCGTAGCGCCACAAGATGACCTGATTTCTTGTCGACATTTTGGACACCACTTTGAGTGGTGCAGGATGCGGAATGCCAACGAAGTTCCAAGTACCTGGTGGCACATGCAACCTTCACCTGCTCTCATCGACACACATAAATTCACATCGTTTGGGTTGTCCAGGACGGCGATCATACATGGCGGGAGATTAATCATTTTCTCGGCTTCTTTCATGGATCAATGGCCGCAACATTACGTCCAAACTCGATACTGGAAATGCAGTGGTGGAGCTGCTCGATTCTATTTTGAAGGGCATTGTCGCCAGAACGAGCATAAGGAAATGATTTGCTGCTTGCGATGTTAATGTATAGAGTACGGCGGTTGCTAGACTGGGGTCTTTTTACGAGAATCAAAAATTATAACTCTGCAGGATTTCAAAATCGTACGTTCTCTCCATAAAGCTGTTTGCTAAATTTCATTTTGCACGAACGATCATGCAGTCCGGACGAAGCTGCAGGAATACTCATGTAAGTAGCTGAAAAAGGCTCAATGGTTTGAATACAAGCTCCCATGTATATCCTCGTCGGTTGGCCCAATAAGCTCCGAGCGCTTCGTGCAAGTACAACCATTCATTTTGAGCCTGAGGTTCCGAAAAGTCCACATACCCCCAATCACCTCAATGACTGGGCCAGATGCGCCTTAGTTTTTCCAGTCTGTGAACGTGGGAATACCTCCATCCACAACTGACTAGGTCACTTTCATAATCCAAATCAACACCAGTGGACTGCACTCCTCATTTTTTCAAGACACTCGGAGGAGGTTGATGTTCCCGTTTCAGCGATGTGGTCTGGACTTCACCTAATTTGGTATTCGTTGGTCCTAGTGAAGCGAGTCGTCCACCCCATGCATATGCCCCCCGGTGACGTAAGCATCGATGGCGTCTCTGCCGTTGATCTTGAAATAAATAACATCTCCGAAAACTCCTCAAACCTTCTTGTATCTCTGATTGACGTCATCCAGTCGTAGACATGTAGGGTCGAATGTTGTGGGATGAGCGTCGGTGTGTATTCGCGGTCCAAAAACGATACCGGAATGGAAAGCATAAAGCATACTTTTGCGAAAGTTACGACTCGTTTGAGTATTACGTAAGCTTCAGGCCTGTCCTGCGGATGAAGTTATGCAGCTCTACTCTCATAGGACTGTCGGGACTATGATTTGTTTTTGGAACGAAAGACGACAGAGAAAACAAAACTGTAAAGATTCTAGATTGCTATTAGAGTGGTGGCGTCATATGAGCCCTACTGGACAATAGACATTGGAGGTAAGGATCGGTCGAGATGCTCAAGAGTACATATCCATCGTGCTTGCATGCTCTTGAACACTAATTGTATCGATGTCCTCGCCGTTCGACCGGGCAAGTACCTTGCAGGATGCTGACCGCGATCCAGATGACAGCGACCGGATTTCTGAATAGTTTTCGCTGGGTCAGACAGGGTTCATCTTCCTCAAATTCTCGGTCGAGAAGTAGATGTGGGCCGTGCAAAGCGCGACAGCCCGATCTCTAGCTGTGTGCCGCTACTCCTTCAGTCATGCGCTCCCTACGGCACTCCATACACATACTGAGTAGTTGTTTTGCATTTATGGGCATTGAAAGCATACAGAACTCAAAGCGATGTAAGTCTCTCAGAGCGATACCATCAACATTTAGTTGCCGGAGGGTAGAAGGAGGAATAGACACCTTCCGAAAACAGCAAAACTGTGGCCGTCAAAGTATCGAAAGATTTAGAGGTATCTCCAATCTTTAACAACCCTGATGATGTCACCATTTAGACCGGAGGGTGCTATCTAGCCTCCACTTCCGAGCGCGTTTGGAATAGCGCTTCGTTTTCCTGGGGACAGAACGTCTAATGGTCTGTAAGAAAGCAGTACTGCTGCTCAGGCAGTGGTCCGTATGCTGAAGTGGAATGGAGATCGGGTGTAAACGGGGCGTCGGAAAAGAGCTTTCAGGCTACAGATCTATTGTTGGGAAGGGCCACCACCTGATGGTAATAACGGCGGGGTGGGGAGAGAACACAAGGTTCACTTTGTATATAGTGGGAAAGAGTACTGCGAGACAGAATCTCCCGGCCAGAAATCATTTGCAGGATGTTCGCAGACCATACGCAGCAAGCAGCGGGGCAGTGAAGGGCATCAACGAATATTCCTACACAGTATGCGATCCTTTCAACGGGCATGTATAGAGCATAAAACGTCACGCAACTGGCTGTAGCATATTCGGATTAGATGGTGATCTTCCGAGCCATAATCTGAAGTGGTGCATGTCGTGATATGTGGCGAGTTGCGGCATGGACGTACCACTCACCATAGTATTCTCGCACGGCCCCTGGCGGAGAAAAGTACTGGCGTTCTGTGTACATTTTGAAATCTGCGCCTATTTAATTACTGATCTTTGACGGTATAGGGCCTGTTTGGAGGAGTATGTTGGAACCATTACCAGACCCCTGCCTTCACATATGGCCATGTAGGTCGGGCTGCATAGCCACATGGTTCTATTTTCAGAACTGCTTGCCGACTTCCACTGGGTTTGCGACCCTAGTAAGCATCCGATCCGTGCTGCATTTCTGCATTGTCATGGAATCGCAACTTCCATTACAATTTAAAAAAAAGCGGTATCTCTAGTTTTAGAAATCTTGAAATGGACGCCAGCTACGAATACGAACGTGTTCTGAACCGCTGCGCCTAAAGAACGGTCACGTCTATTCTTCATAAGGCGCATCCTAACAAAGCATCCACCTCGTACTGCAACCTGTTCAGTACCCTACATTTACGTATCCCATCTGAGGTAGTCTTGTAGTACACATTAGCCTGTGACCTCCCTCATGCGGAACAGATTGACGCCGACTCTACCCACTGTCAATCTCATTGCGATGGTCTATGTGCCACTGCGCCGGAGACTCCTGCGCGCACACAGCGCCAGCTAGAGATAAAACAAACTGAGTAATGCTATTGGTAATCTTCAGCTGCACTAGCGTCTATGTTTCAGGAAAGGGATGCGGACGTCCACGGTGTGCAGAAAGAGACCTAGTAATTACCGTGGCTAACTATATAGTTTGCAGTTACAGGTCTGGCGTCACTACACCGGGACTTTCGCCATGTTGAGGTCCGAGTCTAGTTTATTCGACTCATACGTGTACCAAGTGAATGCCCGGTCTCGGTACCACTATTCACTGTACAGCACGGTTCGAAAGTCCGATCTAGTAATATCAGCCGATTTACTACGGCCTGTGGAAGTCCACGGTGCAGGTAGACTGCGTGGTGTGCCGTGACGTTTGTAAGTCCATCCGTAGTCGTACTGCAATACAGCCAGACTACTTCCAGCTCCAGACGCGATACTACTGCGCACTAAACTGTATGAAACCAGAATAGATGTCCACTGCGTGCGGTTGCCATCCGGTCAAGTTTCAGTAGATTTCCGTACTGCACCATGTGCGCACCTTTTAGAGTACTTGAAGGCATGTACGTTACCAAGAACAACCCCCATCACTATCTCTATTTTGATCCCCCATTTTACTATTCAAGGGACCCACACCCTCGACATTGCATCCCACCTCCCATTTCTAGGTACTCTACAGAGACGCCACACATCCCGCTCGGCCTCCATTCCACTTTGCACCATCACGCCCGTCGATCATCCCTACTACCTCACCCTCTCTATCTCCAGCGACCGGCACTCCCGGCACCGCATCGCACACCACTTGTCAGCCTACTCTCCAACCATATCACGCATCCTGCCCATTCTCTGTCTGGATCCGGGAATCCCACGCAACTAGAGGGGTTGTGAATACCCGCGAACGTCCTCAGTCCCTTGTGAACACCAGTTCAAAGCCTCATTGCTCGCTTGCGTGCGCCGTCGCACCAAAAGGAAAGAACACTCGTTGCTCGGTACGTCTCGTCGTGGTGGAGGTACGTACGGGGATCCGATGAGATGGCGTCCCCTTTCGCTGCATTAAAAATAGGGCCTGTGGTAACGTGTCGAGCTTCATGGATTCGCCATCTTGCCCCGAAATCACCTTCCACAGTACGAAAGCTTGAAAATCTTTCATTACGGGGCAATGCGGTATCACGGAATTTCGGGTCACCCTCCCGTAGGGGTACCTATCAGTGAACGTATGATACTCTCTTTTCGACACAACCAATATCACGCAGATGTGTTAAAGGGGAGGCCTGTCTTTTACAGTGGGTACTTCCGCTTGCACGAGACTTGCGCTAGATTTCGTGCCGGAGGGAGTGCTCACATCTGAAACTGTATTGTTTTAGACCGGAAAAACAAGAAGATCGCTTCGTCCGTCGAAAACTTCCGTGATCTCCATTCTCCCACTCATTCCGCCAGCCTTTGTCGTTGTTGCCCTCTTCATGCGTGTTTAATATGTGCTGCAAGTTTTGGCAGTGTGTTTACCCGTCTCCCGACGCCTACACCCTTTCACCACACGAGCATCTGTGTCACTTCCGAATAAAGCGACCGGCAGAGTTCTGCCCTATTTCTCAGCGAGGTTTGTTTTGCCGCATAGCCTCCCGTCCACTGCGCGGATGATGCCTCTTCTGATCAGGAACTGGCGTCTCTGATTCGATTAGTCCCATTTCATGTCGTCCGAATGCGGAGGCAACCGCAAGTGCGACCGACCTCCTCATGCAATCTATTGTAGCTTCTCTTGCGCGGGCATAGGAAACTGCCGGCCCGCGGACGGTTCCTGAGAGCACGTCTATCGCGAAGGACTCCGACTTCTCTTTATCGCACTTTGGAGACCGCTTTCGGACTTCAGAAAAACGTCGCTCTTTCACACCCGCTGTTTCTGGGAAGAACCTTTAGCATCGGGGTGTCCGCAAGACTCCTGTGTTGGACCACAACAATACGTCCTTCAGGATTGCCTTTTCCCTGGACCATATCCAGATGCTACAAAAACAAATAACCCGAGCTACCACAGAGTCCTGCGGCTCCCACCCTAGTGGTGATGTCACACAGAGAGAAACGCATCTCTTTCCGTATCACCTCCAGACTGACACCAGGGACGGAGGCAGCGGTTCTGAGGACGGAAATGCCATCTCGGACACGAGGACGTCGCGAACGCAATCGTTTGCCGGTTGCGTAGACATATACCTGGAAGAGTCCGCCGTCACACTTCCGGACAAGGCACTCATTTCCTCCCCCGTCCATATCATTTCTCTCAATCTCAGTGCTACCTTCCTCCGACGCTACATGATGTCCCGGCACATCGTCGTGAGGTACGTTTCTGTCCAGCCGTTCCTCATAGTAGATGACAGAAAGAGTGAGCTCGATATCTCCTCGTGGCCTACTGGAGCAATAGAGACTAATGTATCCATACCGTGCTCCTTCATGCACTATCTGCTATCGCCTCTGTGTTTGGAAGACCTCGTCGGCTTCACATGCTCAGCTGCTGTCCGTCATCTTTGGAAATGTCACCTAGTCCACAGCAGATACCGTTGCGACATACCCAGTGGAATGGACATCGTCAGCACTCATTCAGGCACAACCGACAGCGTACCCTGCCACCATTGACGACTACTCGTCGATCTCCTCTCGTCACCTGCGTCATTTGCGCCGCGCACCATGCAGTCCCCAGACCCTCTTCGCGGGAAAGTGGCCAAACAAGAGTCCGACGCTGCTGCCCTCGTACTGGCAGGCAGGCCAGCTCAGGCTCGAGCCACCGCTGAACAGGTGTGTAAGAAGCCGTCGCGACCTCGTCGATGCGGCAGTTTCCATCCATCCGGGATACATTCACCATCATCGCGTCCGAGTTTCGTCTTGAAATGCAAGGCAGTTTGGGCTGCGAACCGCTGTACAACTTCCGCCCCGGCATCTCCGAGCCAATCGAGACCTGTGTATTCCTTAGCCTCGATGACTCTTCCATCGTACTTGCAGGTTAAGTTCCCGTCACCAAAAGTTGGAAAGAGTTCAGAACCACGGATACCGCTCTCCTTCTCGGAGGCAGCACGGTTCTAGCTAGAGAACAGGAACAATTCTACGTTTCCGGCCTTGGAGTCGAATTCTCCGCATTTTCGCGAGTCCCTGGTGGCGGGGGAGAATCTTAGTTACATGTCCACATCGGTGGTGGGCTGACGGGCCGACCGCTGTCAACAGAATGGCGTTCGGCATTGCTTCCCGGGCTTCCTTCAGACTCAACGCCAGCTGGCCCATGCAGCTCTCATCGGCGAGAGCTTGGATGGAGTGGATGACACGTATGAGAGAGTTGAAGGAGGACTGGTCGATGTAGACCGGTCCGCAGGAGGTGTTTTGATGTCACACCTCAGACATCGTTTGCGTATCTGCCCTGTCTAGGCTATCCTTAATGCGGAAATCGCGGACAAGGAGGTGGTCATGAGCCAACGTTGTGCTGTTATGTCGCTCGATTCTGATAAGGACGGCTTGGCGACGAGGAAAGCCGTCCCTTATTTCACACTTGACGACTCTGCGTTACGCCGTTTCGTCCCTCATACTGTCGTCAACGATGCACAGCAGCGACGAATTGTCGTTGCACTGCACGGTGAGCGACACGACGCTACCGTGGTCCTGGAGGCCGTCGCTTGTGGCGTCCGTTCTTTTGTGGAAGTTGTGCCGCAGCTCCATAATCTGTTCAATACGCAAATAGAACCCGATGGAGTCATAGTCGGTCTATCCGAACGTCCGACGAGACACCAGCCACTCTCTCGCCTCTACCGCACTCACCTCCAAATTCTCACTGTCGGAAATCTCAGGCTGTAGAGAGAGGTCTAATAAGGGACGTGCCACAACTGCGGCGCCCGGGAACAGGCGTTGGCGGGCTGGCGACTCCCACGTATATCCTTGTGCCTCCGAATTAGGCTTTAGCTTCGCCGCCGTCGTTCCCAGCTGCGGCTCCACAGCCGCCGTGAGCGGCTTATGGGTGGATGCCGCGATACGAAGTTTTCGCTGCAGGGTTTGGGAAACGGTTCGCAGGAGCGAGTTTGCCCTGCACTTAGAGTCGCGGCAATAATGCTACTCGAAGGCAGTGGGAACGTATTCATGAACACTCGTATCTACATGTTGCTCTCCTCCGAAGGTTCCGATCTCGTCTGCCGGTGGGGCCAGGAGATTCTAGTTGAGGGTCTCAAGTCTGGCCCGGCGGTCGTATCCAAAGATGCGAAGCATGGAGTGTTGTGACTGCTTTACATGGCTCCATGGCTGCGACTGCCGGGAAAGCTCCGCTGCTCGTCCAGGATTTGTCTTCAGTTGCGTTTTAAATTGCCTGAGTACTAAGTACGAATCAGTATGAGGTGCTCGCTGTCAATGTCATCGTGGGAATGGCCTACAGCTCTTCCCACAATGGGTAACCGTACGGATGGGCTTACAGCGTTTCGACTCTACAATGCTGTGGATTCCACTATTTGTATATAGTATTTCTAGGCGACTACCTTTCTTCGACGCGGAGAACGTACCGTATGGACCTGCGACGTAGATACTCATTCGAATGGCGACCAGAGCCATGCTGGTTCTGCGAAGGAGAGTAGTACGGATCGTTCTGAGATTCTCCTAACTTCTACCGGCGGCAGCTTTTCCTGTGAATATGACAGTGGAATATAGCATAAGAAATACACAGTTGGTGTTTAGCTTGGAGATGCAAAAGTCGAGTTTATGCAGCAGCTCGAAACCGAAAATGGAGTGCATGTCAAGAAGCCAATTGGACAGGAGGAGAGAATATGTTTCCACGAAGGATGGCAACCTTGGCATGGAGGACATGGGCAGGGTTTGATATACACGTGCGGTAGCAGCTCGTACTTGAGCCGACTTGCCCACCAATCCATGAGTAGCGACGTCGGTCTCAGGGTTGGGCATGTTTCTGCGAAGATGAACGGCGGGATACTTCGCATGCAGTGGAAGGGAGACGGAAGGAGTGACGGCATTTCAACTTACTTCGTACCAATTGCAGAGCTGGCTGGTTTTAAAAACTCTGCAAATGCACATGATGTTCTTCGAATCGAGCATGTCGCGCCAGTAGATGATGACGACTGTGTGACATTTTGAGAGTCGATTGAAGGTATGCCACCATGTGAAGCCTACGAGGGCTCTTGTTTGCGGAGGCGATAATAGAGACGGCAAGGCGGAGTGTAGGACGGGGGTATTTGTTTGTAGTGCGCGGGTAGTGGAAGAAAGGGTGATGGCATCAAAGGCTCTGTCGTAAATGGTCGAGAGGAGCTAGACGGGGAGAGAAAGAAATAACTACGGTGTACCAGGGTATACGGCGTTGGTGTAAAGTGGCAGTGAGGTTGTGGAGAATGCTGTGCACACGGTAGGCGACGAAAGCGCCGTTCTGGAGTACAGGGGCAGATCTGCCCTTATAGGTGTGTAGGCAACGTACATACGAGTTGGTCCCCCACGTCCTTGTGCCCAGGATGACACCTTCGAACTCGGTAGTCATGAATTCTTTCTCGAGTTATTACCAATGTATGTGGGGCACGTCGGCCTGTACGGAGTACGCGAAGGAATGTATTTCGCTTGCCAGGGAGCTACTACAAAGACGGTGGTAGCAAGAATCCGTCCTGCCTTGCGCTCTTTGCTTTCACACCATCGAAACAGAGTCCCAGAAGTAGGTAGATCGAAAGGACGTACACCTGTATTCCAACGCATGGGTTACGGAGAGGCCCCGATGTTGAAGCTTGGTCACAGCAACAGTGAGTGTGAGACATTGACACCCTTCTGAGTAGCGAACACGGTGTCCGAAGCGCGCAAACGAATTCCAGATCCCTTAGGGTAAAGATGATCTCATGAACGGTGCACGGACCGGCGGATGTGTGTACTTTTGCGAGGATAACTGATACTGCGATGGAATGTATGAGGAGACTGATCGTATTCATTGTCGCCACGGCGTCCAGGTGACACGAAAGTTGGAGGAAGGGAAATGCAGACGCCTTAGCCTCCTCAGAAGAAATGTCGTAGTAGGTGTCGCCAGGTGACTGTGGGGAAGTCAACGTTGCGGCGAAGATTAGAAGAGCTTGGCCAGTCGTGGTGTATGCAGATGACACTGCTGCGTTTGCTTGGAAAAGAAATACAAGTTGGGAGACGAATACACGAGCCGCCCGGCCTTGCAGCGCATACTGAGGACGGGCATACACCGCCGCGATGATAAGGTCGGGCAGGCCGAGTCGGAGACCGCAATGGTTTGAAGTTTCGGACGGCCGTGGTGAGAGTCTGGTACTCACTAATAACACGAAAACAGGTTCGCTCGTGAGCAGTTGCGGAAGGATGAGACCTCGCACGGGTCTGATGCACATGAGAATGCTCCCTGTGCGATTCGGCCTGGCATTCGACGCGAACACGCTCTATTAGCTGCGTGACCATGTGAGTATAATGTCTTCGCTTATGGGTACGACTGAAGAAGGATATCTGGCAGTCGGAGTACCGTGATACTAAATCACTCGTAATTGAAAGGCTTCCAGACATTCGCCCCTCCTAAAGTAGTTTCTAGACCCGTCAGGAAAAGTGTGGAACTCGTGAATCTGCCGCAGGCCGTAATCGAATCGCCGAGGCGTGTAATGGCATGCTGGTAGATCCGCGACAGTATGATGACATCGTCAGAACGTACCGAGCGCCCTTTCTCTGCTTCATTGCGGGAAATTGGCGCGCGCAAGTAACCAGCGCGACTCCGATCCGATATTCGCAGTAAAGTGAAGCAGCTAGGCCGGATACGAAACTTCTCCAATCACGCGCGAGTGCCGCAGCCAAACAGAGGGTCGGCAGGATGCATGGTGTGGTTGAAGAGTAGCAAGATATGATTCGTCCGGTGCGGTGCACAGAGGCCCGGCAGCTGAGAGAGGAGACCGTCAGAAAAAGGGTGTAATAGCTGGGTTTTGCGCTGCGGCCTAGGACGCAACGCAGGCCCAGATGCGACTCTCACTTCTTTATCGACAACGACGATCCGGTCTCTTGTAAGGTCGGCACCGAGGAGTGCAAGCAAGTGGCGCGCGCAACTGCGTGAATTGTGCTGGTGGTGGTTAACGACGAGAGTGTCGAGGAGATCTTAGATGTGGCCCTGAACCAGAAATGCTGCAGAATATCTCCCACTGGTGGCGCCACATTCATCCCCTCCCAGGTCGGCAAGGTTCGCGGCGTACGTCCATCGGGAACGTTTGCTGTCGGCTGTCCCCAGAACCATCGAGGCACCTATAGTCGTCCATGTAATCGACGTGTGACACTTGAGGTGCGACAGAAATTACGTCTTTGATATGACGAAGGCCAAACGAAGCAGAAACAGTCTTGCGCTTCACATGTAGCTTGTAGCTCGATAGTGGACGAAGCTGCCGAAGGCAATCGGGGGTCCAAGTTGCGAGCTTTCGGTGGGACCCGACTCTCATTTTCGTGCGCGTCCCCAGCAGTCTATGCCTTTGAAGTCAGGAGTTGACATCTTTGCACCCGTTCCGCAGTGAACTTCGCGAAATGTAAATTTGATGGCAGACGCAGAGGAGGTTCTGAGAACTTTCCTGAAGCGGGGTCGCTTTATGTAGATGAACGGAACAGTAAGAACATTTTCAGGGCGGTCCCGCCGCTTCTAAGAATGAGACGTTGTTCCGTGTAGAGCAACGCAGCAACTCGCCGTATCTGGACTACTTTGGGTGGTGCAATGGGCACTTCCCAAGCATCTCGGCCCACCTTAGCGGGAATACGCGAAGGCGTGGGCGCTTCAGCGTGAAGTGCTCGAAGATGGAAATCCTCTTCTAAACGTTATCAAGCCGGACTTGGGGCCGTTCAATGCTAGCTTGCAGGACACAAGATCGCGTCGTGATTGGCAATTGATACGGTCGAGCACTACGCCCAGTGCGAGGCTGCTCAACGAACCCCCCCTGTTTCCGTCTTGTCGTCTGAAGGAGAACCTAGCGCTCGGCCTGCGCCGCAACGAAGATGACGAGGAAGAAGACGTGGGTTCTACCCGTACCGGCCAAGCTAGCGAGAGTTTGCAAACCACTATTAACCTCATTCCGCGGTAGTCGAGAGACCTCTCTAAGAAGCACAGGGAACCAGCCAAAGACGCGGCCTCGTTGCTACCCTCAGAGAGGGTGTGGGAGGACTCGCTCTTTGATGAGAATCGTCCTCCCGAAACTCTCGCGGAGACTCTCGGCGTCATGAGGTCGCGCTGTCGTGTGCACATGTGCAGTTCTGAAGGCTCCGTGAACGGAATTAGTGACGGTTGTGGTAGCTGACTACACGGTAACATTTCGCTGCTATCGCCGGACCTTTCGTTCGGCAAAAGGAGTAAGCGTAGCGCGGGAAAGTCTGCCGTTCACGTCTTCATCCACACAGAAACTGAAGCCTCTATCCCGGGATGCTATTCGCTACTTGCCGGGACCGGAAATGAAATCATATTCTTTAGTCTTGGACAGCTTAAAGTGTGTCGTTCGCAGCTGAAACGCTACAGCCGACCCTTATACGACCAGAAGAGTGGCGGGGCTTGTACCTGACTGATGAGTTGGTACAAGGACGTCATTTTCAAGGTGGAGGACCTGCCGATGGTAGATGTGCAAGCTCGACATCATCGCGCCATAAACCCTAGTTGAAAAGAACGTACCCAATCGTCGCCCCGGCAAGGGTCTGTTTGCCTCGAGAAGAGGAATGGACCGCTTTCGGTGCAAGTGGTGAGGGTATGTTCCCAATGAGAGAACTATATGGACGTGCTGCAGCGGTCGGAGGCCGGAGAGGCGCTGAGGAGAGTCTCCAAGGCGAAGCACCTGCAGATGCTTCAATCTGCATTGAAGGTCATCAAGCACATGAGCGAGCTGGTGCCGCAGTATATGACGGTAGGAGACCTTGCGATGGATTAGTTGGTTGGTACCTGTGCGACCGAGAAAGCATACGTACGGCTTCCGAGAAATAGCCGCCACGTGGGGTGCGACAGCGACGACGACCGGGTGTACCAGTCTCTATCGAGCTCGCTGAGGCCTTTCTGTGGAAGCACTGCGAGCACTGCATACGGTGTCGATGACTGTCGTCACATTCTGTGCCCTCCTGCAAGGTACTCGGCCGGTATACAAAGAAAGATGTCTGCGACCAGAAGAAAAGACCCTGCCGATGCTTGCGCTCGGTCCACACTGTATGAATATCTACCGAAAGGCATATTTCCGTCTAATGCGGACCATGGGTCAGATCCCAAGCTTTCCATGCGCTGTTCACGGGCATCCGTGGACATGCGAGACCCGTTGAAGTTAATGGCCTTGACAGCGACGGAAGGCTGTGCGGTGGCGTGTCTATCGATGGTGAAGTAGGAATTTGCTGGATTAGTGGTGATTGTGGATCGGGGTTTTCGAAAAGGAGATATGATTGTCCCCTTCTGTGGCATACTCCAGCACGCGGAATGGCGCCACCGCCTGCCGGAGGATCTGAAAAACACGGGTGGCTCCTCTTCTTGAAAGGCAAGAGGAGGCCTGTGAAGGACGTAGACAGAATTTTTACATCGTTACGGTGCCAACTTGAATGGCTAGGCTCATGAGCGAAGCGCGCGTGTGCGTTCTTGGAGATAGATGCGGCCGTCCACTGATTGCAGCATGAGGCCTACTAATACCTCTGACTTACTACACATTTTGCAGTTTGAGGTCTAGTATTACTACATCCTGACTTTCACCAGATGGGTGACCGGGCCTAGTATTACTAGACTCGGACTTCTACGAATTGTACGTCCGAAATCTTCGCAGGACCTCAGCGACGGAGGCAGAAGTTGTGAGGGCGCGAATGCCATTTAGGACACGAGGCCATCGCGAACCGACTCGTTTGCACGTTTGTTTGTGTTTCCGGAAATAGATGCGGAAGTCCACCGGGTGCACATGCCAGTAGGCCTTCCACACGTACTGCACACTTTGGAGTGCCAGGGAATGCCGACTTCCGTCGCATTTCAAAATGTGAAGTTCATGTAGTACGGCTGTTATTCACATGGATGCCGACTTCCAAAATCAAATAGTTCAACTACCGCATACAGTGAACGTCCGCATCCACTACCTGCAGCTCGTTTCCTAGTAGAATATCCCGCTCGTACTGAGAATCGTGTAGTACAATGCAGTTCTACATGTCACGTTTCATATCTCGATATCACATGATGACCTCTCGGGTGCCTCAAGTGGATACGCTTACCTTCGACCCTTCGTACTCTTAGTTGCCTTCAGACAGATTTCATGCCGCTATAATGAAGGCCGTTACGCTCGATACGCGCTATCTGCGGCTCTACGAGGCTGAGCATTTTGCTCGGTGATGTTTGGCTCCACTGGGTCACCCAGAACCTTGCCGACGTTATATAGCAAGAGGTGATGTGTCAAAATTCTGGGCCAATTTCTCGGACAGCAGTGTAAAGACAGTGAAACGCAAAGAAGGACTAACGTATGATCATCAAAGTGAGTGGTAGATCGTATGAATGTTGCTGGAAGGCGTCAGTTTAGTGCATGCTGAACATTAGGCGTGTACCTCTGTCGCGGGGCTCAAACTTAGTGGCTCAGTCCGTCGCATCCCGCTCGTGTAGTGGATCCTGCTGTCTGTATCGGCCCGGAACTGATTAACAATGCGGGCACGAATTTACACATCTGGCACTGCGTGGTTTGCGCCGGAGTGTTGTCAATTGCAGAGCAGAGCTGAGGTGCACACTCGAGTCGGCATGCTTTCATACGAAACAACTTTCTATACCGCCACATATCCCTAGAAGCACGTGGGGAGTAGAGATGCCAACACTTCACTCCACCCTTCCGTAGCCGTGCTACCGTTGAGCCGTGCAGAACGGGAGGCACACACTCCTTGATCCGCACAAGTCTTACACATATCAAGCGAAGCGTGGAAACAAACTGAACCTCAAGTCGACGTCAGAGAGAGGTTGCAAACGCGTACCTCGTGGCGTTGAAAAGTATGTAATTTTTAAGATCGGTGGGGTGTCCCTAGTGACAGAGGCTGAGATCTGCACATGTGAAAATACATGGGCAGAAGGATGTTGTTTTTCAGATAAAAGTGCACACATCAATCTGCTCATGTGTTTTCACATGTGGTGATCAGAGCCCCTGTCACTAGTAACATCCCCCTTGTCAAAAATTGCGTTACTTCTCAAACCTCATCTTCCTGCTATAGCGGCCCCAAACTTGCCCACTTTTCTTGGCGACCTTTCTTACTGCTGAGCCCAAGTCTTTTTCACCCGCAATAGTGTGTCCTGCTCACTGGAAATTGTTTTCAAACTGACACGTCGTGTTTAAGCTTGTTGACCTGCACGCTATTATGGAAACTCCTACCACGTCGTTAGAAGCTAAACTTATCCCGGTACTTTGTGAACTGCTCCTCACCCTTCAGAATCACACGCGTCGTACGGATAGTGACGGGGTTCCGTGAAAGTAGAGCTCTCTGTGAGAGTTCTCCTCGATCCACGTAAAACTCCACGTTCGTGTCTCGCGCTCTGGAAGTACCCCTGTTTGCCTCACCCTGCCCGGGCAAGTACTGGGCATCATTCACATAATCTGGGCACACAAAGTGGTGCCGGTAGCATGTAAACCTTATGACTTGAACCTTCAGGGGACTCCGCCCGCCTTTCCACGAAAACGGCTACCTGGTTGAAATGTTCTTTGTCTACCCACAAACTTCCACGTCCGTAGATTTTCGTCTTCTCCCTCGTGCTTTCACGCAACTCTGCGTAGAATAGCGTCCCGTACCAGGGGCGGATTGTCTCTGTTCTGACAAAGATCCAGTCCGCGAACACCCCGAGTCCCATACTTTCGTGCCTAACCGTCGACGAGCGCACCACCACACACCCTGCCATCGTTTCCACCGCCCGTGATGTTAAAAGGTCTTGCGTGTTTGGTAGAGCGTTATACCTCGCGGGCCACTTGTCCACAGACGCCATTGAATAGCGCAGAGAAAGCACGGGATCCTTGGCGTAGTTTGCAATAAGTTGGACTATGTAGTCCGGTAGACATAGATACTAGGGACACCCCACAGGAGCATCAGCGGGGCTGCTCCGCCTCCTAACAGACACATTCTGTTTCACGCTGGCGAAGTACCTTTGCGGAAAGCTACAAAACCGGCGGAGAGCCCCGAATGTCGCATGCAGTTCTCACAACGCTTTCGCATACCGCCTTACCCGGGCTCGGTAGAACGTCACTGACGCAGTCGTCATCTTTGTCGCAACCCACAAAACGATGATGTCTGGGAAGCCCTAGGCATGCTTCTGCAGTCGCACAAGTACCACTCAACAGGTCCACCACAAGGTCCCCCGGTGTTGAATACTGCAACATCAGCTCGCTGATGTGCTGAATGCTCTTCTGCTCAGATCAAAACATCTTCATGCGACTACCTTCGTCAACTCTTCTCACTACCACTCCGGGCTCCAATGGCTGGATTCCCTCTGTACAGCTCGTCTATGTTCCGTGCGAAAACTGCACCTACCCGCTGCTTGGGTAGCACACCCGCGCTGACTGCAGTGCAGACTGCACATTCCTCCACGAAAACTGAATAGCCCATTGCGTGATTGAGGGGTGGCCAAATCGTTTTATACCCGGTTTTTATGTGTAATAACCTCGAGCTCGGACGTGAACCATCGGCTAGTCCTCCACGATAAACAGGAGGTCCACCTGCCGCCTCCCTCTCGACGCACTGGACCCATCACTCCCCTCGACGTACCACCTCGGCTTTAACGCTTGAGGCGCGAAAGGAACATTGAGGAGTTGTAGACCACTATAGAAAATGATTCTATGACCGGGTTTGGGAAGCAGTGCCTCGAATGTCAGAAGGGAGGCCGCTGTATGCTTATGGCTGAAGACATCACGGGTAGAGCCATCCGCGCCCCGCTCGCCTCTGGCCTCGAACAGAGGGTCCGGCCACAGCAGCTGGACCTTACGCTCCAGGCACTCACCAGATTCGTCAGCGTGATGATTGAAGAGGTCGTGAGAAGTGCAGCTGTGGACACGGCAGTCCAATCTTATCACGCTGGGAAGCTCCCGGAGAAGGTCAGTCGATGGGTGCTCTTCGCGGAGTGACTCTTCCGACATCTTCTCTCCTGGTGGAGACGGGCTAATGCGGTGTGTTGGGTCTGGTGCTTTACGAAGGCGGTCTTTCGGCTCCGGCACCAATGGGTTGAGAGTGGACCGGAAAGCCCGACTAGATTGTCCCATACGACTGTGGGCCACAGCATCCCCAATTTCGTTGTCGGTACTCTGCAGTTCCAGCTCCATCTCCTCTTTCAGCCCGGCAGACCAAATACGAAGAGGCTCCACGGATACTGCGACACAGGGCGTAGCGTTCGACAGTGTCAACCACCGACGATAACGGGGTATTGTGTCTTCCGAATCAGCATCCGACAGCTCGGAGTCCACCTCGATAACCTCTGAACAGGCACTAACACCTTCAGGCGCTTCATGCTCAAGCTCCAAGGCCTCCTGAGCATTTCCGCGGAAGTTGGCCAAGACCCCCTGGCATGTGCCCATCGTGCAAGTCAAAGCAGTCCAGATACGGATAGTTCCTGCGGTGCTTGACATTTTAAAAAGTTTCGTGTGTAGCGGTGGCTTGGAAGCTCGACACGAACAGATTGGTAGGCGCCCGCATCACCACATCCTTCTCCGCAGTTTGGTCCACGTTACCATACTGCTCGTATTCTCCTCCACACTTGCTACTGCATTCCCTTGCAGCGTGGTCTCCTGCGTGATGGGTGCGAAGCCACCAGCGCGTGATTCCAAAGCCACAAAGTGTTGAACGTGCGTACGAAACAGAGGGTAGGTTGCGACTAGGGCATCGTAGTCTGAAACTCCAACTGCCTGCGCCAGATTCGTCCACGCTCGAGTTAGCAATTGGACAGCAAATGCGAGACGATTTCCGGTTTGGTTTATTTTCTTCGAAGCAAATACCTTGTTTGCTACTGTGCCTCGAGTGGCATACGTCGATCGCCTGGAAGAATATGACAACCCCGAGGGTTCTGGGGCGCCGAACGGAAATGGTTCCTGCTAGATACACTTCCCAAACCTCGCTTACCTGAGCGGGAATTACCACGGTGCGAACAATAAGGGACACCCCATAGTTTCTTTCGGCTCAGCGCCACATCCGTGATCCCCCCCATCCTCTTGTGTTGTCGCGTCAGCAGAACGATTGACAGCGCTGCGCGCACTATTTGTGTCATCTGCTCGCTCCTTAGTTTGCAAGAGACCGGGTCGTTGGTCCCTGTAGAAGTGCGGAAGTCTCCGCCAGTCTTGCGCTGCTTGCTCTTCAGCTCGGGAATTTCCTTGATGACCATTGAGGCCTCGTCGTCTGCGGCAATGAAAAAGTGCAGGAGGGCCGAAACGTCGAGCTTCATGAGGTCAAATATCGCGCTAACCCCGGATGAGGAGAGAACGGCAATGAAGGCAGGCAAGCTTACGTCGGTCGTCCTAGGCCGGCTGAGTTCAGTCGGCGCCATTGTTACAGTGCGGTGAGGAACGAAAGCGGGAACGGCGCCCAGGAATGATGGGGATGCCAGGAGCGAGGAGCAAAATGTCGCAAGCAAATGAAGGAGAACCAAGCGGATCGAAGTACGAGGTGGACAGACGAGCGACGAAGAAGGAAAAGTAGGGAAGATCGCGTCGAGAAATCGGTGTCGAGAGTGCGTGAGGTGTCGTGTTTTGCGAGTAGGTGTGTGCCACTTCTATTGCAGACGTGTAGTACAGCGGCGAGGAAAACGACGTGCTCACACACGCTCACGTTTCTGTTCCGTAACAGCAGTTACGAACAGTGTCGCCCCTTTCACGAAACTTGGAAAAGTAACGAGATCATTTGCGGTGTGGGGCAGTGTCACTAGTGACAGGGGCTCAGATCTACACATGTGAAAACACATGTGCACATGGATGCGCGAAGACTAATCTGAAAAACATCATCTATCGGCCCATGTATTTTCACATGTGTAGATCTTAACACCTGTTGTACGTAACACCACCCCAGTCCGACTTTTCGGTACTTTCTGAAATGCACAGTTGCAGGCCCCCAGACCCTGCTTCCAGTCCTGCCGTTGAAAATTATGAGACTTCAAACGTCGGCAGGCACTCTTCGCGTGCGCTTGACTCTAGAAGGGCTCCACTACCAGCGGGAGCTGCTAGCTGGCACTTGTGCTGCTCTGTTCACAACAACTGCAACGTAGTTTTCGATCTTGCTCTTCTTGACGAGGCTCTGTATGTCCTGTCTTGCGTGTGACGCAGCGGCACATGGCTGGCTGTGCCGGCCAGATGAACGAGACAGGCTGTTTTGAGGCAAAGATCTCGCAATCACACCCACAAGCAGCGGGAGGGGGAGAATGTTGCCCCGGCTGCGCTTGTCACTGTCACTGGACCGAGTCGCGAGATTAATGCAACTAAGCCCCACCGGCAGCCAGTTTAACGGGGGTTGTGCGGCCCCAGACAACGCCGGCGCCGTCTCTCTTTGGTCCAGAAGATGAACAAGCCGATGGTGCCACTGTTCTCGCGACTCACGGCGCTGCTGTAACATTGGAAGTTCGAGTGGGGCTTGCCGACAACCACATGCCTGCTTGTCGCTCGTCTACTCAATGTGACCACAACTAGAGCGCAGCCAGCTTCCCCGTGTGAGCCGTAGTTTCGTCGGCTCCACGCGTCCGCATGTCCGGCACTCGTGCCCCCGTACGGTCGCACCACCGATGTAAAGCACAGAAAACTCATCGTGCGACCGTGCGTTCTCCTAGTCCATCGGGGGTGAGACCGTCTTGTTCTCCGCCGCCGCCCATACTATCACGGGCAAGGGTGGAGACTTCCGCTGTATGTTGATCACAGTTCATCGCGCGTAAGACGATGGACGAGCGACAAACGATGCTTACCAGGCAGACGAAAAAGGTCAGGGCGCAGGGGCAAGAGCCTGCTGGTCTGAAGACTAGCTTCAACGACTATCGGGAGAAGGTACCGCACGCCCATTAAGAGCTTCTTGAGGTGCGGGTGTAGGCTAAAGCAGCGCTTTACGAGTTCCTGCGAGTAGAAGCCGGATTCAAGGATGTAGCGCAGGAGAGCGAGAGCTTACGCGTGTCTCGCGAGATTCTGATGACACCCTCCAGGCCACGTCGCGTTCCTGAACTGCACGTGTTCAGATTACCAAGCGCATGACACAAGGGAGAGTAAAGTACATTGGTGCTGCCAGGGCCATCGAGGGGCAGATTATGCGATTGGTCGATCGCGACACTGCTGAGCTGTACCCTACAAGTTCTTTTCCAGTCCAGAACTAGGCAGGTCACAGTGAGGCGGGCGTGGCGCAGGAGTTTTCTGTGGACGGCATTGAGGGTCTCGTGCCGATTCCACCGACGGTTCTTGCCAGACGTAAGGAGAACGAGACGCGTTCCTACGACGATGAGGCGAGTGCTCTGGTTTCAATGGGGCGTGCAGAGCTTGGCACCGGGAACTGGTTGTCATTGTCTTTGGACGCCGAATCCCGCCACGAGTGCGAGGAGGCTGTTTCAACAGACCATGCTCTATGTGCAAGGATGAAGCAGAAAGTTGGTGACGTGATGAGCGTGCGGAAACGAAACGCTAGGGACAAGCCGTTTCAATGCCTTGCATATTTCTTCTTGATGTCGCGGAATACGACGTTTGTATCTGACAGCGAGCGGACGGAGCGCTCATCTCAGGCACTTCACGCGCTGGTGACGGTGATGGGTTCAGAAGGGCAGCAAGGGACTGTAGACTTCTCATGGTAGTGTCTCAGCATGGTCGACGATCTAGCATACGGTGACTGCCCTGTACTAAAGGAGGTGTGCGATCTTGAGGAGGGTGACGTTCTGTTTGGAAGCTCTTTGGGGCGACATGTCCTTTACGAGATCCGAGGGTACTATGCTCAACAGGATCGAACGTCCGCGGACGGGTCCATCATGTAACTCGCATGCCTGGACGCCTCGGTAACAACAGTGGTATCCTGGATTTATCATGCTGAGGCCCGTGGTGGCCAGCCCCAACGCACTTACAGCCTGACGTTTTCGAAGTACCTGCACTTGGCAACGGCGCAGATATGACGCAGCGTTTACAACCATATATGCCTCGTTATTCCGCAAGATATGTTTCAGTATGGCTCTACTGTTGCGGCAGCGTGGTGTGAAGTGGGACACGAGAGGATGGAACGGTCTGGTGAAGAGGTCGGCGAGAATTTGTAAGCAGGAGCCCGTGGAGGAGCCACAAATGTGGTGATGATAAGTTGAGAGAACAACTTTTATGTGGCGATATGGAAGACGTGGTTTTCGGGCAATGTCTCCAGTATGCTTGGCGTTGTTGCCGATTGCTACATTGCACGTGCAGACTCGAGTGGGAGACCGTATGACCCTCGCAATGGCGCTTCTGGGCTGTCACGGAGTTCGGCCACAACTCTGAATTTTTCCCCGCGCGCTTTTGTTGGAGCAGAGGACGAGTAACTCTCGCTGCACAAAAGAGAGAAATCGAAGAAAATGGCACGTGTATGTGGGTAGCTCACGAAAGGGATTGTAGTTTTCGCGTGTGTTTAATTCCAGTGCAGAGAGAACAGCGTGTCCGTTGGAGGGTAGGGGTTCAGATAGAACTGGCCGTGCATCAGGGTGTCTAAAGAACCTCTTGATGTAGAATCAATGGTAGAGCGTGTGGAGCTGCGGAGTAAAAGGGGGGATATGGAAACTCGACCGCATCACGTGAGCTATACCAATGATATAAGACGCCTTGAACAGGCCAAACTAGAGAGACGCAGGAGCCTAACGCCCTCGTCTCTGCATCTCTGGAAGCGCGACTTGATTTTCTGTGCGATTTACGTTCTCATCTGTATACTACCGAAAGCAAACGCATCGCAGAGTGTCATCAACAGCTTCATTTGGTGGAATACAATCCATGTAACCATCGAGGCCATACTCGGTAGGTTGCAGTGATTTACGCTCATGCATATGGAAGCGAGACAGAACGTGGGCAACCGTAACAGTGTCTGTGTGTTCTTCGTCGTCAGCGGCGTCGAGCTCGAAGCTGATACGCTGCCGATTGGTTGGGCCGAACCTGCTTTTTCCATAAGCGGGTTGAACGACATGTTTCCGCATTGGGTCGAGTCGACTGACATTCAGGTCGGATTCATAATGGCTGACGAAAGGAGAGAAGCCGCCGAGAACGTAACCACTTTTGATGATAGTAATTTGGAGAGTGTCGTATGTGTAGACCGAATGTTGCCGGTGAAGCTCGGCTCGGACAAGGTCCAGCAGCACAAAGGCGCCCTGGTCACGAAGCTGGATATGATGTTCGATGCAGATTTCAGGAGCTTCTCCGCGTAGTGATTGGAGCATCGCGGTGGTGAGGTGGCCTTCTTTGTTTCTGAGAAGCGGCATGGCGAGGGTTCTCAAGTGAGCGAGGTCGCGGAGGCACATTCTGAAGTCTTGTCTGACAAGACGGGCTTCGTGCTTGTCATTGACATTCCCGTGCGGGGTTATGCGACCACGCAATGGTGAAACGGAGATGACTTGAGTTCAAACAGCAGCACGGTTTTCGAATTGCTGGATTTGGCGGACGGATTCGTCCATGGCTGTTGCCCTTCGCTTGGAGGTGCGGCAGTGGTGTTCCTCGAATGTAATGTGAGCGTGTTAAGAAACACCGGCATCTAGATGTTGTAGGCCTCCAAAGTTGCGGATGTCGTGTGCAAGGGGGGCGTGGAGATGAAACTTGAGGGTCTTGAACCTGGTATGGTTGTGGTCCCCAGAGATGTGTAGCATGAAGGCTTTAAGCTTATTGACACGGTCCTCTAGGTTCTGAACCTCGGCGAAGCTCCACTGATTCTCTAGTCACTGTCTCGAGCTGAGTAGTAGGGTGCCTGAGTACGGAGCGCAAATAGGTGCGAGGTGCCCGGAGTGAGCTTCATCGCAGCAGCGGTCTATGATTCATACAATACTTGGAAAGAGCGTGTCAACGGACTTGTAGTATTTGGGTTCAAGCATGCCGCAAACTCCTTTAGTTGTGTAGACTCTGTTCAGGCGACTCCCACTTTCGGAGGCGGAGATGTCGACGTGTAGGCTAGGAATGTAGAAGTCTCTCCGAATAGCAGCCAGAACTATGTTGACTCCGCAAAGGAGAGCAGTGCGAATGGTTCTGAACTGCTTCCGACTGTCGTCAGCGAAAGTTTGCCATGAGAATAGGACGGCGGAGTAGAATTTAAGAAATATGCAGGTCTCGATTAGCGTGGATATGCCGAGGCGGAAGTTGTGCAGCAGTATAGAACCCAAAATGGAGTGCATGCCGAGACGAGAATTGGTCGAAAGCAGGGGGCATGTTTCCAGAAATGATCGCAACCTCCGAAGAGAGGAGGTGGCGAGGGTTTGTTGCGCCTGTACGGTGGTAGCTCGTCCCTGAGTCGGCCTGCCCCACAACGCATGAGCGACGAAGTCGGAGTTGAGGACGGCCACTTTTCTCCGAAGAAGGACGGTGGACTGCGTGGTGCTCAGCGGGAATGAGGCCCACGAGATGAGGGGATCACAAGGTATATTGCAACGGGGGCAGGTTCGACTGGTTTTTGTGCCTGATCGAGTTCCAATGATGTCCTTCGCCTTGGATATGTCAGAACAGGAGCTGATGAGAACCAGATGACGTTTCCAGAGACGGTGATATGCATCTGAGCACCTGAAGCCGACGAGGGCTGTTTCATACGAAGGGGATCGCAGAGAGTGCAGGGCAGAGTGTAGTAGGGATTTTCTGGTGTCTGGTGCGCGAGTAATCGACGAAGGTGGAAAGACGTCAAAGTCTCTGTCATCGACGGTGGGAAAGAGCTGGACAGGACGATAGCCAGCGACGGTGTGCCGGGACATTGTGCGGCGTCGACGGAATGCGGTAGTGAAGCTGAGGAGAGTGAAGTGCACGAAATAGGCGACGACGGCTTTGGTATTAAGCGCAGTGGCGAATTTATCCGTATAAATCTGTAGGAAACCTAGAAAGGAATGGTTCCCCGACGTCCTGGTGTCCCAAACGACACCCTCGAGCTCTCTAACCGTGACATCTTCGTTGAGGTCTTGACAAACTCGTCAATGCCCGTCAGTCTGTAGGGGATGCGTGAAGAGATGCATGTCACTCTGCGTGGGATCGCCACAAGTTCATAAGTAGCAAGAAACTGTGTTAGCTTGCGCTGCTTGCTTTTGCCGGATCTGGACAGGGTCCCGGAAGCACGCAGTTCCGGATGACGTACCGCCGTGGTCCAACACACGAATTGCAGAGAAGCCCCGATGGTGAAGCTCCTTCTCGACACCAGGGAGCGTGAGGGGAGGAAACTCTTGTCACGAGCGAATCCGTCTCCAAAGCGCGCGAGAGAGAAGCCGGAATCCTGGAGACCAGAGTTGACCTTATGAACCATGTGCGGACCAGCACCCCTTTCTACTTTGGGAAAGGAAACTGCGATAGATTGCATACGGACGTTGGTCTTCCTTGCGGCCGGTTTCGCAGCAGGGTGCCACATAAATACAAGCAAGGGAAGCAGAGGCGCCGGAGCCTCATCAGGAAGGACGTTGTCATCGTAGGGGACAGGAGGTTCTGGGACGGATGGACCTCGCGAAGAAGTACGGAGGAGCTCGGCCCGTCGGTACGTTCGGAAGTGACGCTACTGCTCTTGTTTCGAAACGGAGTACGTGTCGGACTACGAGTCGACGCAGTGCCGAAATTTGCAGCGCACATTA
>JAUKWC010054051.1:0-41191 GCA_032356245.1 Endocladia muricata | reverse complement strand
AGTCGAAATACAGGTGTATTTCTACGTTATCTTTCAGCAAATTACTAGGACTACACAACAGGTGTGTTGTATCGACAAAAAGTGACCCACAGGCAGAGGGTCTATGGAGTTGCATGGCTGATAGGGGTTGCAATCTGTTCACGGGAAAATACATAAACAAACGAGGCCGCAAAAGCGAACCCCAAAAGAGCATCTGTTTGCTCTTGTCTCTGCGCATGACAGAATCTAAGCCGTCAATATATCAGCAGCTGCTAAACATTAAATAACCGCTTTTCTTTATACCACGATTGAAGTGGTTGCCGCATGCAGCGTCTTTCTACATGCAACAGGACGGTAGCCTATGGGGAGCACGTCCTGACCCCATTCTCAGTATCCACTGGCCGCAGTGCGAACACAATGTACCCGCTTTCGCAGCAGGATGTCCATGAACGTCCTAATAGAAACGTATCCATGCGGTCTCCTTTGCGTTCCTTTGTTCTCCCTCGGATCCATTCCCCGGATTAGCATCCAGTTCTTCTTCTTCGTTTCGTTTGAAACACTGTTAATCTCCCAGTCGGGAACTCTAGTGTTCTTTGTTCTCTCTCCGATAAAATGTTCTCACTGCTATTCAACTATGCTGGCGGCCAAATTCGTAACGTTCGAGAAAGTTGGAGTATGTTTCTCTATCTTCAACTCTGATCTCCAGTTACCGGAGTTCAACGAGGACCTTGTTTTGAGCATTTTCCACATACCACCCCTCCTGCGCTTCGTTATGGCAGCCGGCAAACAGGCCTCAATGTCAGTCAAATAAATTGCTGCAGTGACGATGAGGCAACGCAAGCCTGCCAACGGGCGCTATACTTCTACCAGAGGTCTGTGTTTCCGGAAATGGGTGTGAATGTCCACAAAGTGTATTGCGATGTCTAGTAAGACTCCAGGGCTAGTGAGGAGATTGCAGTTACAGGTGTAGTATTACTAAAACCGGGATACCACCAGGTGGGTGCCCGGATCTAGTATTACTAGACCTAGATTGCCACGAACTGGACTTGCCCATTTAGTAATAATTGTCACCGTGCCGCAGATCTCGAAAGTCTCGTGCAGTAATACTAACCGATAACTCGCGGCCTATAGAAGTCCCTGGTGCGGTTATACTGCGTCCCGTACTGCGTTATTTAGAAATCCATTCCTAATTAAGCTGCAATACAATCTCATTCTTCGCAGTACCGAACGCAGTGCCGCTGCGCTTGACACGAAGTGAAAGTAAGCCAGAGGTGCACGGCCGGCAGTCGACGTCAGTTATAGTTTTGGTAGCATTCTGTACTGCAACATATGCACTACTTTCGGAGTATTCGGAAGGACCGACGCTACCAGCATCAGGCCGCATTACCATCGCCAGTCTATTCTCCCTTCTACTTTTCCAACGAACCGAGCCCTCGACATCGCATCCCGACTCCTATGTCTTGCCATGCTCCAACGATACCAAGCATGCCGGCCAACCTCCGATCCAGCTTGGTCCTCTACACCCCATCATCACCGACATTCCCTCACCCTATCCAGCTTCAAAAACTGACGATTCCCGTATCGCAACGCACACACACGTCCTGTTACTCTCAAAAGACACAACGAATTGTGCTCAGCCTTCGTTTGGATTGGGCGAGCGCATGTGACTGAAAATGATTCGCATCGTGCCCAAACTCTTTAGTCCGGTGGGAATACCGATTCGTTGTCGTGCTGCTCACTTTTGCTCGGCGTCGCACGACAAGGAATAAAAACTGGTCGTTTGGTAAGCTTCAGTGAAGTCCGGATACCTACGCAAATCTCGAGATGTGGCGCCCCACGTCGCTGCAGTTTGAATGGAGTCTATGCCAGGTTCTGGCAGTTTCCGGTCACGTTTCCATGTCTTGAAAGTACCGTAGGCCTTCCGAAAGTTTGAGAATCTAGGAATTAGGGGTAGGATAGTATCACTGGATTTTAATTCCGACCACTCGTTGCAGTAGCCATCATCAAATGCGTCATCTACTCTTTTCCACACAGCCAACAGCGTGCACCAATGAAGAATGACAGGGCCGTCTTTCACCGTGAGCATTTTCGTATGCATGAGACTTATGCTGGTTTTGGCGCTCTGAAATGTCCTCACGAGCGGACATGTGTTCTCGTCCTTAGTAAAAACAAGAAGCCAGCTCCGCCCGTGAAAAACGTCCCAGCTTTACGTTCTCTCACTGCTCTCGTCATCTCTCGTGGTATAGCCCTCTTTGCCCTTTTCCAATAAACGCTGCAAGTTTCGGCAGTGCGCGTGCTCATCTCCTGACGCGTACTCGCTTTTCCAACAAGAGTGGCAGTGCCGTTTCCAAACAGAGCGGCCAGCCGAGCCCGCCCCTAGTTTCTCGCAACAGCCATCCGCCCTACAGTCTTTCATTCACTACGAGGGCAACGTCCCTTCTGGTAAGGCTCCGGCGCCACAGCTGGCGGTGCTCACATTTCCGATTCACCCGTATGGAGACGCGACTACAAGTACTACCGACCTCCTCATATAATATGCTGCAGGTTCTCTCGCCGAATTGGAGAGTACTGCCAGTCCACGCATCGTTGATGACACCCTCTCAATCCTCGGGATTCCGGACCTTTCTCGCACCCGCTTGGGAGGCCGCATCCATTCCTCAAAAGAGTGACAATCCTTCACGCTCGCTGTTGTCGAGAAAGGGATGTACAGTCAAAGCTTCTCCGTAGCTAGTGTCTTCGACCACAGCGGTACACCGTTCGGAACTGCCTTCTTTCGGGACCCTGTTCAGATCCTGCGAAAGGGAACAGACCAATCGAACATAGAGTCTTGCGACTCCCGCCACTGTTATGAATCCTCTGTAGAGCGAAACGCAACACCTCGAGCATGCTCTGCAAACTAGTATGCACCGCCAAGTTTGTCAAGGCCTCAAGGAAGAATTGATGGAAAGCAAGGGCGAGGGTGTCATCAGGGGCAATGGGACGTCGGTAGCATACTCGTTTCTAGGTTGCATATAGAACTATAAAAACAAATCCGGCACTATACTTTGGAACAGCTTCGTCGTTGTGAACGCCTTTCAGATGACTCTCTTGTACTTCACTGAAACTCTTCACCGACGCTTCATAGCATCCCGCCACACGGTCTTCGGCTATCCTCTTATCAAGCTCTTTCCCACTCTGCATGACAGATAACTTGACGCCATGTAGCCTTTTTCGACTAATAGCGCAGGGGGTTCTGAAAGCTCCATACTGCACTCCGTCCAGCACGCTTTCCTATCGTCTCTGTATGAAAAGCCTTCTTAGGATTTGTGTAATCAAATCGTTCCCATCGTCTCTAGAACTGTCAACTAGTTCTCACCAACTACTGTGACGACATACCCGATGCCAGGAATATCTTCTCCACTCCTATGTCATGAAGAGTAGCCAAACGTGCCAGTGTTGCGAAGTACACTCAAACACTCTCCTTTCATTCGCCTTGTGTACGGTACGCACCGCGGAGACTATGTTCTGTCCTCGCAGAAAGGTTGCCCACCTCGAGACCGACGCCCCTGTTCATCCATTACTGGCCAGAAAGGTTCAAGGACGAGCGGCCACTGCGCAAGCGCAGCAGACTCTCAATACTTTCTCCTTGCGGAGGTTGTCATCCTTTTCGGAAATACATGCGCTCTTTCCATCCAATTCTCGTCTCGGCGTTTATTTCATTTTCGATTACGATCCACTGCCCAACTTTTCTCCTCGGTATCTTCAAGGTAATTGAGACCCGCGTACTTCCGAGGGTCGACTTTCGTGTCCGATTTCACAGAGGAAGCTTCCACGCGCAATAGCCGGATGTAGTTCAGAACTATTCGCCCTACTCTCATTCGCAGTATCTGCACAGTCATGGCTCCCATTCCGAGGGACTTCTACGTTCCTGGTCTACACGTGGGATTCGCCACGTCCCAAAAAAGCAGTCTTCTGAATGGACTGTGCACAAATGGAGAAGTCCGCGGTATGCTGGAGGGAGACGATGATATGTCCGCTGAAATCGTCTTTCGCGGTGTGACAGAAAGCATGGACCGTTGCTGTGATAAAGGTGTCTCCGCGCCCCTCGAACCAGTTCGCAACCAGTACTCCGAAACTTTAACACTCAGCTGAATACAGGGGCTAGACGAGCGCCGGAGCTTCGCCGAAGTTCACACGCTATTGGATAGTGTCAGTAAATGTAAAGCCTCCGAGCGCCATATCATTGAGGACCACGAACTGACGGAGCTAAAGACCCACAAGTCTCATTTACTCGCCCACCGTGCCGATGGCGTCCGTACTTGTGAGCACGCTCACAATGCAAGTAAGCAAGACTACCGCCGCACATTTGAGAAAAAGGCATATGCCTTCAACGAAATCGTTTAACGAGTCCAGCTCTCAAAAATCCTTGCCCGCTTTCGAACCCAATTCACTTCCGTCTCACGATAGCGTCGCGTCACAACCTCGTATAGGATTGTAAACGACAAGAACGAATCGCGACTTGTTAGGAAAGGATTGAGTGCGTATCTTCACGAACTCGCTCCAGTGAGAACCCCCGCCATGCCGTTTCTCGGAAGCGAAGAAGGTCACCTCATCGTTGGGATACGGCACTCACTACGTGGAGACATTTCCGACATCTGCATCCACCCTCTTGCCCAAGTTGATGCGCATGACATCCCTGTGCGGCTCAAATTTGTCCGCGCCGAGCTTCTCCACTAGCATTCGGTCAAAACGTGTGTCTCTCCATATTACTATTGGCAGCGGTGCTAACGCTTTTCGCGACTTCGGTCCAACTATCAACGAACTTGATGCCGACCTCGAATTTGTTCGCCTCAGCTCAGTTTTGAGGCACGTCATTCAGCGCATTTATACTTATAGCAGTTTCGGCCCGACAATACGGTAGCGATTCAGATTTGTGTGCCGAGCTGGTGACGACGAGGTACGTCAAGACACTGCATTGGTGAGCCTGATTCTTTCTCTCATCGACATGCATAGCAGCAACTCGATGCAACTTACCGAGTATGGCTTCGTTCCGTACGTGGGTTAAATTCGAACAGCCGGCGCTGTTGGTGAAACGTTGGAATGCGTATTTCGGCGTCAGTCTACAGATCAGTGTGTAAATCGTTCACAAAATCAGTTCTCGGTTTCAGAGATGCGGCGACAAGAAAGTCAGGGTCTTCCTTCTATTTGGTACGTCTGTGTTTCCGGAAATGGTAGCAGACGTCCACCGGTTGCAGTAATCTCGTAAACCTTCCACGCGTACTGCACAATTTGGAATGCCATGGAACGCTGACTTCCGTGGCATTCCAGAACGTGGAGTTCGTGTAGTACGGCGAGTTTTTGCATGGACGCCGGCTTCCAAAAAACCTTATTTCTGTACTGCCGCGTTCAGTGAACGCCCGTATCCACCGCTCGCAGTTCATTTCCAAGTGAAACTTCCAGGTCGTACTGCGAATTGTGCAGTACACTGCAGTTACGCATGTCAACCTACATATCTCAATGTTACATGATGATCTATAGCCTGCCTTACGTGGATAAGCTTACCTTGGACCCTTCATACTCTTAATTGCCTTCCGACGGATTTCCCGATACTTCACTGAAAACTGCTACGCGCAATATGCGCCATCTGCGGGTCTAGGGAGCTGAGCATTATTCTTCGTAATGTTCGGCTGCACCGGCCTACCCAGAATCTTGCCGACGTTGAATGGCAAGAGATGATGTGTAAAACTCTGCGCTGACTTTTCGGATAGTATCTTACGAACAGTGGAAGGCAAACAAGGGCAAATGTGTAACCCGCGTAAGACGTGGCAGTGTGCACAAATGCTGCTGGACGGCGTCAGTCTCGTGCGTGGAGAACAAAAGACGTTTACGTGTATCGCTGGGCTCAACCGTAGTGTCTCTGTTCTTCGCATTGCGTTCGTGTAGTACAGTATGCTATGTGCATCGACCCATCACTGGTTAACGATGCGCGCACGAATTCACACATCTCGCACCGCGTGGACTGCGCCGAAGTTTTGCCTATCGCAGCGAAGAGCTGAGGCCTACAGTCAGGTCAGCATTGTTTCATACGATACACTTTTCTTCCTACGCTATATGGCCACCTATCTTTAGAACCACGTGGGGACTACAGACGCCAAAAATTCACTCCACCCTTGCCGTATCCGTGCTGTAGTCGACCTGTGCAGAACGGGAGGCACATACTTCTTGTGCTGAACAGGCCTTACACATGTCAAAGGAAGCGTAGAATCAAATTGAACCTAGAGTCGACGTCAACGAGAGTTTGTAAACATGTTTTTCAGGGCATCGAAAAGTATGTGATTAGTAAGATCGGTGGGGTGTCACTGATGACAAGGTCGGAGATCTGTATATGTGAAAATAAATTCGTAGAAGGATGTTGTTTTTCATGTTAAATATCGCATATCTATCTTCTCACGTGTTTTTACATGAGTAGATCTCAGCCTCTGTCATCAGTTACACCCCCCTAGGCTAAATATGTACTACTCCTCAAACTTCTTTTTCGTACTAATGCGACCTTAAAATCGCCCACTTTTCTGGGCGAACTTTCTCGCGGCTCAGCCTAAGTCTTCCTCAGCCGCTACGGTATGCCCTGCTCGCCGGAACTGGTTCTCGAACTGGCATACAGTGTATATGACTCATATACTTCACGCTATTCAGCGACTTACTCGTGTAGTTACCGAGTCTTCCCGACTACTTGTCGGAACGGCAATCGAATTCTTTGGGTAATTGGAGTCGAAACCACCACCTCTACTACTGACCTCCTCCGCCCTACCACTTCAATCCGCGTCCGAATCTGCGAACACAAACACATCCGTTTCGTCCACACTGTCCGACTCCTGACCTTTTCCATTATTCCTACGACTCATACACGCCGTCTCCTAGGCCGGGAACTGCGGTAGCCCTTTCACTCCGTAGAACACGTAATCCGGCACACCCTTCCCTTCCAGCATGAAGTACGTACGGTAGCGTACCGTTAACTCATCCGCAATGCAATCCTCATATCCAGACCCGGCGTGCGTTAGATGCAAGTGCCCGAGAAACACAGATTTAGGCGGCACAATGATCTTTTTTTTATCTTGATAAACACCGCCGCTACCACCTGCTCGCTATCCCCCCCGTATGCAAATGCGTGTGAATAGTGACACACCAACAAAGGGAAGCCCACTGCCCCGCTCACGATTGGAAAAAAGCCCTGCGTCTCGGCCTTCAATGTCTCGTCAAAGTCATTGTGTGGTACTGGCCGCGGGCAGTCCTTCCAAGTAACCGAAATCCGACACCCCGTCTTAGCTGTGAACAGCTCCCCGCCAGACATCGTCCTCAGACCGTTGTTGGCGGCAAGCTCACCCACACACGCGTCCTGCTCTGCACGCATTCGCGAAGCCCACACCCGATGTCCCCTCGATTTGCAAGCTTCCATCACCAGGCTGCGTGCACTGGAGTAGCCGGCAATTCCCAGCTTCCTATTTATTCCGTCCCCCTCGGCTTCTAACTGTTCACTGTCGGGTTCCCCCAGGTCTCGTTCGGCCCCTCTCCCAGTGCATCCTCCACGTTTAATGTGCTCGCAATGAACGAAAACAAGTTTTCAACGAGGAAAAGCTTCCACTTGGGCACCACGATCGGGTGTCGAGGATTCCGCGCTGAATGCCGCTGCGGTCAGTAAAATTCCCAAGGCATGTGTGGCCGAGGTGGTGACGCTCATCTTGACGCTTCTCTAAGTACGGGCATCCTTTCCGATAATCCTCACCGCCGTCTCCTATTTTCATCCAGAAGTGCGTGTGAGGCCGGACAGGCTTCCAGATGTCCTGACACACATCGATACCCTCGAGCTTGCTAAAATACAAGTAGCTCCCCACGAAGAACTGAAGCCGATGCATGGGTATGACGTCCCTGGTAGTGACATATTAGTACGCCTGACGCTGAATGCGTATGTGGATGAGAAGGAACCAGAGCATGGGGTGCCAGTCTTTCGCCATCGACAGGCGCAACTTCTCTTCTTCGTGATTTAGTGGGCCGACGTATGCCAGATTCTCCCAAGCGTCGGGTGTTTTATGAAAGACGAGGGTTTTATCCGTAGTACAGACTGGCAGCTAGTTTGGAATGTTGTCCTCGAACATGTACGGGGGCCTTCACGTTTGACCGTGTTCTCCTGGGCCGCCTTGCTCTCCTCAGCCTCCTCTCCGACCTCTCGTTTCGATTGCCCCACTGCGCCTTTCACTCCACCAGAACTCCCCAGCCGTCCGACCTCCACAAGTCGAGATGTCGACCATGAGGAGGGTGCAGCCATTATCTCCCTGGCATGCGCTTTTCAGGCGGGAAACACTGCTGAGGCTTTCCGCGCAGGGGCTGCAGGCTCGAGTGTGGTCCCGTGGAATGCAAGAGCATGCCGAACAGAGCGACGTGTACAAGGCTCAGCAGCTGGGTTCGTCGCGCGAGCCGAGGCGGTTGGCTTGCTGCGCCCGGGAGCAAAGTGCTCAGTTACGTTCTTCGCGAAGCGCGGGCGTTGTTGTGCTTGTTCAGATCTCTTCGAGAATCGTTGCCTCTCTTGGAGAAGACGCGCACGTGGGTCACATACAGCTCTTCGACGGAAATTTTGAGTTGTCTCGATTGCGCAATCTCAGTCCCTAGAAGTTCGCCACAATTCACGCCCTTCGCCATGCCACACTTCTTGAACAATTTTCGGCAGACTTCGAACAGCTGGCGCACGCACGCGTAGAGATCTTTAGAACCAAATTTTCCGTCCCGGTCCGCGTTGTTGATGAACCGCAACTCGAAAGTCATGAACAGAGCTACGACTCGAGGGCTCTCTGGACAAAAATGCTGGTCATAATGGTGCTTGATGCCGAGCTTCTTAGACGTCGCGATGTCGAGGGGCAGATTGCTCAGGAATTTCACGAGGCGCGACTCTTCGAGGCCAATATTGGCTACGCCGATGTAGTACCGGTAGGCAGAGAGGCCGGTTGCTGCCAGCCGAAGGGGCTTGATCAGTGCTTCCCTAACTCCCTTCTGCCTGAACACCAGTGGGTTCATGTCGTTCGCCATGCCAAAAGCCTGCACGAAGCTAATGAAACTCACGAGGTAGTGGGAGAGCGACTTGTTGATGCGGATCAGTGCGGCGGAGGTGTGCCGCTGGGACGCGTCGGACTCGATTTTTGTATGCCTAATGTCACGTCCATCCTTTCGACGGACAGGACTCACGCAGAGGCGCTCGTGAGCACATGCCGTGCCGTCCTTTTTCTCTTCCAGGCTAAGGACAGCTTGGCAGCAATGAAGGCTGTCCACCATAGAAAACTTGACACCTTCGCGCAACACCATGCCGTCTTTGATGGTCTCCTGAGCGATATCCGGTAGCGAAAGATTGTTGGATCGTGGCAGTGTGACCGACATGACGCCGAGATCGTACTTGGAGCCGCGCTCAACCACGCCAGCCTCGAGCCCGACGATGGTGGCATCAGTACTGTCGCGAAGGAAGTGCTGTGGCCGTACGATCCGGTCAATACAGACGTAGAGCTCGGTGGACTTGTCCTCGGCCTTTGAGAAAGTCTGACACGACACCGGCTGCTCCTCGACCTCCACGGCAGCCACGTCGGTGTCCTCACCGTCGGAAGTTTCTGGTATGGGGCAGCGGTCGGACGAAGGGCGCACCTGGCCTGACGCGTCTCAGCGCAGGTGTTGGCGTGGTGGGGACTCCGATGGAGAGGGTTGCATGCCCGTTCGGACACAGAATTCCTCCCTGGATGCCGCAGGCTCCGATTCCGGCTCCGGTTGTACTCCCGTCCGCAGCTTCGTGGCCGACGTGGGCGATGCAGTGGTGGAGGTCGTGGTGGGGAGTTCGTTGGCTGTTTGGGAACTACAACACTTGCGCGAAAGGATTAACGATGGGAATGAAGGAGGAGAGGTTTTCTGCTCGGGAGGCGGAGAAGAAGAGAAAGGATCCTAGTGCGGGGCAGGGTGAATAGGTGGCCATGGAGAATGGAAAGACTGAGAGGAGGACGTGGTAGCGCAGGAAGAGTAGGAAGACGAGGCTCACGGTAGGTTGAGTGGGCACAGTTCGCCGCAATTATCGTCGCGCACGAAAAGAAGCAATTCTGAGCAGGCCACAAAAGTAGGGTCTCACTTTTGAAGAACATCTGAGTTTCCAGGACGGAGGGGGTGCCACTCTTGACATAAATTGAGATCTGCGCATGTGAATATACATGGGCAGATGGCCGTTTTTTTTCAGTTCAAATCTCGCCCATCTATTAGTTCATGCATTTTCAAATGTGTAGATCTCAGCCCCTGTCACTACTGACGCCCCCCCGCACCTTAAATAGTGTACCAATTTTTCCAAGTTTTGTGAAGGGGGCCCCATGGCTCGCAACTGCTATTACGGAACCGAAACGATAGCGTGTGTGAGCATGTCATATTCCTGGCCGCTGTCCTCCCTCTCCGCAATACAAACGGCACACACCTGCTCCCACAGGACAACACCTCACACCATCGTGATATCGATGTATCGACGCGGTCTCTTCTGCTTACCTTGCTCCGTCTTCGTCTCTGCTCCCTGTGATTCTATCGACATGGTTTTCCTTGTTTCGCTTGCAACGCCTTGCTCCTCCCTCCTTACATCACCATCACTCCTGAGCTTCTTTCCCTCCTTCGTTCCTCACTGCACTGTAACCATGCCGCCGACCGAACTCAGCCGGCCCCGGACAGCCGGCGTGTGCCTGCCTGCTTCGACTGCCGTTCTCTTCTCGCCCGAGGTGAACGCGAAGTTTGACCTCATGGAGTTTCACATGTCGGTCTTCCTGCACGTCGGCATCGCACCAGCCCACAGGGCCTCAATGGTGATCAACAGTATTGGTGTAGCGAAGAGCAAGCTGGGCAAGCCCGGCAGCGCCTTCCGCACTTCTGTCGAGAGCGACGAACCGGACTATTGCGAGCTGGGTAGAAAGCGGATGAGGTAGATGGTGCATGCAGCGCTGCCAATCGTGCTTCGGACCCGGAAAGTCATGAGGATTGGGGAGATCGCGGATGCGGCCCGGACGCGAAAGAACTGTCGGGTGTCCGTTATTGTTGGCACCAAGTTCATTCTTGCAAAGGTCAGCAAGGTTCGGGAAGTAGTTCTATCAGGAACCCTTTTTCTTTAGCCGCCCGAAAACGTTCGTGGTTGTCACGTTCTTCCACGCGATGAACGTATGCCAAGCGACGCGCGGCAGAAAACGTATATTCGCTTTGAAGGAGACACATCGAAGCGGAATCTGTCTCGCGTTTGCAGTGTAGCTACTGACTCGGGCGTGGAAGAAGCTGGGGAAGGTACTAGCAGTTTCGGAGTGCCAGGCATTGGTTAGGTCCTACCCTCGGTTTCGTCCACGCTTTCACAACTTCGTGGCTTCGAATTCAGGCGCTGATGGATTTGCATCCATCGCGCAGGAGACCAAGCTGCAAGGGAAGGGGGCAGCAGGTGGGGAGGGGAGCGCGAGCAGTACGGTAGCTTAGGGCAGAACAGCGGAGAGGGATGCGGTAATGCGGGCGGTTACCGGTCTGTTTCTGTCGAGCTTGCATGCAATCATTTCAAACGAAACTTCGTATGATGTCAAACATCATAACAACAGGCCATATCTGGACTGCTTTGAATCGCGCGATGACCACTTGCCAAGGGTTGTTGCTGGCTTGAGCGGAGGTACCCGGTAGGCCGTGGGCCTTCAGCTTGAAGCGCCTGAAAATGGTGTTGCCTGTTCACATGTTATCGTGGTGGACTCGGAGCTGCCGGATGTCGACTCGGAAGACACAAGACCGCGTTGTCGCCGGCAGGTAACATTGTCAAAAAACACACCCGGCGTGGGAATATCCGCGCAGCTTCCTCGTTCTTTGTCTTCCCGGCTGGAAGGGGAGACGAAGCTGGAACTGCAGGGTAGCGCTAACGGAGTTGGGGAAGTTGTGGCACACAGTCGTACGGGGCAGGCTGGTGAGGCTTTCCGGTTGACTCTCTGCTCATTGTTGGGGGAGCCGAAAGACCCCCTTCGTGAAGCACCAGAATCAGCCAACCACATTATTCCGTCTTCACCGCCGGAGGAGGAGTCAGAAGAGTCACTCGGCGAGGAGAATCCATCGACCGATCTTCCCGCGGAGTTGCTCGTCCTGATAAAGTCGTACTCCCGTGTCCACATCTGCACTTTCCACGACCTCCTCCATCATCATGGTGACGCCTCGGGTGAGTGCCTTGACTATGGGTTTCGACTGCTGTGGATGGACCCTTCATTCCATTTCAGAAGCAAGCGAAAGGCGGACAACCCTGACCATAACGTCTTCACCCAAAACGACATGGACGCCTTGATTTCAATATTCGACGCACTGCTTTTCAAAACCGGCCACGAAATCATATTCTGTAGCAGTCTACAGCTCGGCATGTCGATTTTGCGCCTCAAGCTGTACAGCCGAGAGACGTACCACAAACGGACTGAAGAGGCCAGTGCTTTGAGTGGAAGGCGGCAGAAGGACTTGGTGTTTCAGGGGGAGGACTAGCCGATCGTCAGCGTCCGAGCCCGACGTCATTACACGCAGAACCCAGGTATAAAATGATATGGCCAGGACTCAGTCACGGATGGGGCTGCTCACTTCTGGCGGAGGAATATGACGCTTGAAGTGTAGTTCACGCCGGTGTGCGACCAAAGCAACGGGTATGTGCAGTCTTTGCACGCAGCATGGACGAACCGTATGGATGGAATCCAGCGGTTGGGGCCCGGAGAAGTGCTGAGAAGAACTGACGATGGGAGTCGCATGAAGATGCTTTGACCTGAGCAGAAGAGCACCAAGGGTATGAGCTAGCTCGTTTTGCTGTATTACACACAGAGGGATGTTGTAGTCGGCTTTTTCAGTCGTAATTGCGCGTCTGCGGAAGCATTTCGAGTGTTTCCGAGATGTAGCCGTTTTGTGCGCTGCGACGAGGATGACGACTGCGTCAGTCAAGCTGTACTGGGTTTGGTTGAGGCGTTTAGTGAAAGCGTTGTGAGCACGGCGTCCGACATTGGTTGCTCTCCATGGATTGTGGAGCTTGCCACAATGAACTTCGGCGAAGGGAAATACGATGTATCTGCCAAGAGGGGGAGCAACCCTGCGAATGCTCCTGCGCGGTGTCCCCAATATCGATGTCTACTGGACTACATTGTCCGGTTCATTGCGAGCTACGACGGGATCTTATGATTTCCCTTCGGTTTTCACGGGCGTCGGTGGACGACCAGCCGGCAACACACCATGTCCTGCGGGACACGCAAGACTCGCAAACATTACCAGCAGTGGAACTGATAGAGAGGTGTGTGGTCATCCGTCTGTTGACGGTGAGGTACGAAGGTGTGGGACTCGGAGTGTTCGTGGACCGGGTCCTCGCGAGAGGTGAGATGATCGTCCCCTTGTAAGCGATGCTCCCCTACGCAGACTAGCGTGAGCGCACGCGGGGGGAGACGAAGATCTTTGGACGTGCAGTTCTGGGGTTGGACAAAGAATGTTTCAACCGGGCAGCCCTTCTCGTGAAAAGGCGGCCGTAGTCCCGTGAAGGTCCGAGGCATAAGATGCGCATTTTAACGGCACCATTTTGTTTAGACGGGTTTGTGAATGACGTCGGGTACTTGCCTGCGGATAAGGAGGGGAGAAAGAGAGGTATTTCTTGAGCGCGAGACACGAGCACGGAGTTTGGCGACGATCGAGGGGAATCATCGCAAAGAGCTCTACGTTCACCGAACACCGTTACAATCCGTGCGACGCGTGAGATTCTGAAAGGCGAGGATTTTTTCGCAAACTGCGGGGATAAGTTCAACTTCTGATTAAGTGGTAGGAACTTCCAAAATATCGTGTTGATAGACAAACTTAAACTCTGCATACCAGTTTGAGAACTAGTTACGGCGAGCTGGCCGAACTACAGGGGCTGGGAAATACCTGGCTCCAGCCGCAAGATAGTTCGCCCAGAAGAGTGGGCGATCCGAAGGCCGCTATAGCCGGAAAAGGAAGTTTGAGATTTAATGAGAACTTAGAGTAGTGGGGTGTCACTAGTGAGAGGGATTGAGATCTACACATGTGAAAACACACGAGCAGAGAGACGGGCGAAATTTAATCTGAAAAAAAAACATCTACCAGGCCACATATTTTCACATGTGCAGATCTCAACCCCTGTCACGAGTGACACCAGCGTCTGAATTTTCCTTACTTTCTGGATTGCCCCTTTACATACGCTCAGCCACTAATTCCAGTCCTGTCGACGCGTATGATACTTGGAACTTCCGCAGGCACCTTCTGCGTGTGCCGGACTCTACAAAGGCTCCATTACGAGCCACAGCTGATAGGTGGGACTTGTTCTGCTCAGGTCACTACAGCTGCGACGTAGTTTTCGAACCCGTTCTTATCATTGAGCCTCCGTCTGTCCTATCGTGCCTGTGGCGCGGGTATACATCGATGGCTCAGGCTTCGCGAAGGACGAGAACAGCTGTTTCGATGGAACGACCTCGCAAGCTTACCTGCGAGCAGCGGGAGGTGGAAGATGATGCCGCAGCTGCGCCTGTGGCTGTGACTGCACCGAACCGCGAGGTTAATGCAGCTCAGTGCCATCTGGGAGGCAGGCTAACGGGAGCTGTCCAGCCTGAGACGACGCCGACGCAGTCTTTATTCTCTCCAGAAGCTGAACGAGCTGATGGTGCCACTCTTCTGGCGACCCACGGTGCTGGTGTAATACTGGCAGGCCCACCGGGGCGTGCTCCTAACCAGATGCTTGCTTATCGTGCGCCTATTCAATCTGACTGCAGCTGAAGCTCAGCCAGCCTCAACGTCCGGTCCGGAATGGCGTCTGCTCCGCGTGCCTGCACGCCTGGCATCACCACCCCTGTGCGGTCGCCCATCCGCCGCGGAGCAGGGCAAACTAGACGTGCGACCCTGCGTGCTTCTGGTGGATCGGGGCGAGAACCTCTTGACGTCCAGCTCCGTCCATGGCGTCCTGAACAAGGGTTGAGACTTCCGCTGTGGCTCGAACAGAATTGGTCTTGCATGAGTAGATGGAAGAGCTACAAAAGATGCTTGCCGAGCAGACGGACAAGGTTAGGGCGCAGGAGCAAGGCATTGCTGGTCTCAAGACAAGGGTTAACGACTGCAAGGAGAAGTTATGGGAGGGCTATCCAGAGCATCTCGAGGTACGGGTGACGACTAAGGCAATACTTTCTATGTTCCTGCGACTGCAAGCAGAGTTCAGGGATGTCACGCAGGAAAATGAACTCCTACCGGTCGCTCGTGGTAGCTGCTGTGGCACCCAGCAGGCCATACGGCGTGCTGGAACTAAATATGGTCAGAGTCGCAAACATGTGACACAAGTTGGGGCAAAGTACATTGGAGTCGCCAAGACCATCGAGAAGCGGATTCTCCAATGGTTCCACCGCGCAACTGCTGAGCTGGACCCAACAAATTCACTTCCAGTCCGGAACTGGGGTGGTTGCAGTGAGCCGTCTGTGGCGAGGGAACTTTCAGCGGACGGCCTGGAGGGCGTCGTGCCAACTTCAAGGATGGGTCTTGCCAATCTTAAAGAGTGCCGTACGCGTTCGGACTACGATTAAGTGACGGCTCTGGTTGGAATGGTTAGTCCAGAGCTTGGAACCGGAAACTGGCCAACCTTTTTCTTTATAAGCCGAATCCCGCCGCGAGTGCCAGGATGCTGTGTCATTAGAAGATGGTCTATGTTCAAGGATGAGGCAAACAATGTCTGACGTGATGAGCGTGCGGAAGAGAAATGCTAGGGAAAAGCTGATGCAATGTCTTGGGTTATTCTTCTGGATGTCGTGGAAGACCATGTTTGCATCGGAAAGCGAGCGGGAGGAGCACTGATCTCAGGCACTTCATGCACGGGTGAGGCTGATGAGTTCAGAAAGGAAGGAAGGAACTCCAGAAATCTCGTGGTGGCGAGTCAATGATGTTCAGGATCTAGCATACAGTTACTACCCTATATCAACGGGGTGTGCGATCTTGAGGAGGGTCACGTACTGTTAGGAAACTCTTTGGGGAGAACTGACCTTCACGGGTTCCGAGGGTACCATGCTCAGCAGAATGTGACGTCCGCATACGCGTTTATTATGCAAATGGCACGCCAGGACGCGTAGCAAGCAACAGTGGTATCGTGCCTGCCTCATGCTGAGGGCCGTGGCGGCCAGCGCCAACCAACTTACAGCCTGATGTTTTCCAAGCATGTGCCCTTGTCAACCGCGCAGATACTATGCAGCGTTTGAAGGGTTTCATGCCGAACTGTTCTGCAACAGAATGTTCCTGTGTGGTCGTATTCTTGAGGCGACGTTTTCAGAGAAGGTGAATGAGCAGATGGAACATTTTTGTGAAGAGAATGGCAAGGATTTGTTAGCAGGCGCCTCTCGAGAAGCCACAAACGTGGTGGAGGTGTGATCAGAGAACAACTTTCATGCGGCGGTGCCAAAGATGTGGTTTTCGCACGACACCTCCAGTATGCTTGGCAGTGTTGGCAATTGCTACGCTGGACGTGCAGACTCACGCGGGAGACCGTTTGAACTTTGCCACGGTGTGTCTGGCCCATCACTGCTTCCGGCTACAACTCTAGAATCTTTCTCGCGATGTTGGTGGCGCCGGGGCCGAGTAACTGTCTACGCACAGAAGAGAGATAGAGAAGGAGACCGTACTTGTATGTTGATAGCTCACTAAACAGGTTCTAGTTTTCTTGTTTGTTTTAATCTCAAACAGACAGAAGGGTTTGTCCGTTGGACGGGAGGCCTCTGGTAGGACTGCCTGTGAATGAGGGCATGTATAGAAGCGGTCACTGTAGAAGCAATGGTGGAGGCAGTCGAACTGAGTACTGAAAGGGGGTATGTGGAAAATTTGCCAAACCACATGAGCTGTCCGAACCATGACAGAGGTACTGCACAGCCCAAAGCAGGGAGAAGCAGGAGCTTGATGTCCTCGTTGCTGCATCTCTGGGAGCGGGACGGGATTTTCCGGGCGACTTACGTTCTGATCGGTAGAAAACCGCAAGCGAACGCATCGCAAAATGTTATCAACAGCGTCGATTGGTGGAACACAATCAATGTATCCAATGAAGGCACACTCGGTTGGCTGCAGTGATCCACGTTCATACATATGGAAGAGGGACTGAATCTGGGGCACCCATATAGTGTCCGTGTGTTCTTCGTTGTCAGCATCCAGCAGCACGATGCTGAATCGCTGCGGTTTCGACGGACGGAAGGTGGTATTTGCAGAAACGCCCTGAACGACGTGTTTCCGCGTTGGAAGGAGTCGAGTTACATTCAGACCGGGAACATAGTCATTCATGGATCGACAAAACCCGCCCAGAACGTAGCCACTTTTGAAGATAGTATTATGGAGAGTTCACAGGTGTGGATCGAGTCTGACTGGAGAAACCCGGTGTGGACAGCGTTCAGGGCCAAAGTGGTGCCCTGCTCACCAGGCCAGACGAGAAGATCCATGGAGATGTTGAAAGTCTCTCCCTGCAGTGAGTGGAGCATTGCGTCTGTGAGACAGCCCTCTTCGTTTCCGAGGAGCGGCTTGGCGAGAGTTCTCAAGTGAGTGAGTTTGCGGATTTATATTCTGAAGCCTTCTCTGAAGAGACGCGCCCAGTGCCTGACATTTTGATGTGTGTAGGGGGTACTGGCGCGACGCGTTTGTAAGACGGAGACCAGTTGAGGTTGAACAGCAGCAGGGTTTTCGGAGCGATGGACTCGGCGGACGGTTTAGTCCATGCCTGTTGGCCTTCGCTTGGAGGTGCGGCTGTAGTCTTGCTTGAATGCAGTGTGAGTATGTTTATAAACAATGGTATGTAGATATCGAAGACCTCCAAAGTTGCGTATGTCATTTGCAAGGTGGGTGAGGCAATGAAACTTGAGGGTCTTTAGCCTCGTCGGGTGGTGATCTCCAAACGTGTGGAGCTTAGAGGCTTTAGACTCATTGTCACCGTCGTCTGGGTTCTGAACCACGCCGAAACTCCACTGCTTCTCTAGTCCCTGTCTCGAGCTGAGTACTACAATGTATGAGTACTGAGCGCAGATAGATGCGAAGGGCGACGAGTAAGTTTCATCACAACAACGATCTTTTATTCCTGCGATAATTGGAAAGTCCATATCAATGGACTTGTAGTGTTTGGCCTCCAGCATGCGACAGACTCATTCATTTGTGTAGAGTCCAGTCATGCGGCTGCCTTTCTTGGAGGTGGAGAGGTCGATGTGTAGGCCCGGAACGTAGAAGTCCGTCAAAATGGCAGCCAGGACTGTGTCGACTCCGCGAAGGCGGCCAATGCAGATTGTTCTGCGCTGCTGCAGACCATTTCCGGCGGAAGTTTGCCCTGCGAATATGACGGGGGAGTCAAGCCTAAGAAGTATGCAAGTCTTCATGAAATCGGCGATCCCAACGTGGAAGTTGTACAGCGTTTCGAAACCAAAAATGGAGTGCATGTGGCGACGAGAATTGGATGCAAGAAGGCCACACGATTCCGGAACGAATGGCAACCTCCACAAGGAGGAGGTGGCGAATGTTTGTTGCGCCTCTGCAACGCAGCCCGAATTCTTCCTTGAGGTCTTCACAAACTCGTCGATGCAAGTCAGTCTGCAGCGGTTCCAAGAAGAGGGGCGTGTCCCTCCGCCGGGCGTCTCCAGAAGGGCGGAAGTAGCAGGGCTCTGTTTTAGCTCGCGCTACTGGCTTCCGCAGGATCTCGACAGGGCCGCGGAAGTACGCGACTCCGAAGGTCATGTCGCTGTGGTAAAACACACGCGTCGCGGAGAAGCCGGAATGATGAAATTCCTTCTCGACAACAGGGAGTGTAAGGGAGCGACACTCTTGTAATGAGCGAATGCGTTCTGCAAAGTGCGTGAGAGAGAAGGCAGGACCCCTCCGCCTAAAGATGACCTCCTGAACCGTGGCCAGGCCGGCAGTCCTCTCTAGTTTGGCAAGAGAAACTACGATACATGGTGGAAGAAGGTCGGCCGTACTCGTGGTTGGTTGTGTATCAGAGTGATACAGGAAGGACAGGAAGGGAGGCAAAGGTGCCGGAGCCCAATCAGAAAGGATGTTGTCATCGTAGTGGAGAGGGGCTTTTAGGGCGGGTAAACCTCGCAGAGAAGTGGGGACGTGCACGGCAGGTCCGTATGCTCGGAAGTAGCGCTGTTGCTCGTTGTTGGAAAGAGTGTATCCATCGGAAGACGAGTAGAGGCTGTGCCGAAATCTTTAGCGCGTGTTCACAGCTGGCGAAGATGGCGGCAGGTAGAAGGGCTGAAGGGAAGAGTGCGAGAACGGAGAGGTAGGATGCTTTCCGAGCGTGGAGACATCTTCTTGTTTCAACTGAGTACAAGGCGGCTGTTCTGCTCGCGGGCACTCCCAGGATCACGAAATCCAGTACAGATCTCGTGTACGCAGAAGTGGTCAAGGTGGAAGACGGGGACTGCCATTCGGCACATACACACGCTACTGGCTGTGGTTACAACGGAACATGATGTATTCGCTGACTGCGACTACATCGAGAGGGGATCACCGAAAAGCGACCATATTGTAATAACCCTAAGAGAGAAATTTCCAAAACTTCGCACGGTCTGGGGTACTCTCAAAGCAAGGCGGCGAAACCGTAGAAGACTAGAACCTGGCACAGACCGTGGTTAAACCGCGAAGAAGCGAGACGCCATCTCGTCGAATCTGCAAAGGCACCTTGCCGTGAACAGAACGTACTGAGTGACGGTTTTTTTTTCTGATGTGACGGCGAGCACAAGTAAGCAGCGCGTATTCGGAACGGTATTCGCACGGGCGTGAGGCGTTCGGACGGGATAGGGGGCGTACTTTAGATACGGAGCCATTTGTAGTGTGCCATTCGATGCGGGGAGTGCGTGCTGCTGGATGTGGAGGGGGTGAAGGAGTCTGCGTGGTGGTGGGGTATGGTGTACGGACGGGAAGGGTTGGTGGGCGGGATGGGAGGCACCGTTGAAGAGTGGCGAGATGTGTGGTATGCGATGCGGGGAGTGCGGGCTATTGGAGATGGAGAGGGCGAGGTAACGCGGGTGGTGCTCGAGGGTGGTGTACAATGTGGGAGGGAACGCGCGCGGGGCGGGTTGTTTTGTTCAGGAGTGGCGAGGCGTCTGGTTCTCGATGCGGTGCGGGGAGGGCGGGCTCTTGGAGGCGGGGAGGGTTAGTGACAGCGGATGATGGTGGTGGATTGCGGAGTGTGAACTGCGAGGAAACGCGCACAGGATAGATTACGACGTTCAAGAGTGGCAACGAGTTTGACGTTCGATGCGATGCGGGGCGTGCCGGCTGTCCGAGATGGAGATCGCTACGGAGTGCGGGTGGTGGAGAGTGGTGGGCAATCTGAAAGGTATGGGCAATGGGATGGGGGGCATCGTAAAAGAGAGGCGGGGAGTGTGTTATGCGATACGTAAGGGGGGGTGCGGGCTGTTGGGCGTGGAGAGGGCGACGGAGTAGCGGTCATAGTCGGGGATGATTGTGAAAACGTAGATCAGTCCGAGTACTCTCCATGAACCATTCATATAGTAGTACGTAAATGTAGCAGAACGAGACCGGACCGTCACGGCGCGCAGTGAACGTTTAGTTCAGTTTCAATAAGTGCGTTGCGCAGCTGCAATTATCGCAGTTCTGAATGCAGCATTACTCGATTTGGAACAGCGAAAAATGCAGTTGTAGTCCAGTAAGATCAGGGACGGACTTCCACACGTAGCAGTACGCTGCGCAGTATAAACGCATTCTGGACTTCTGCACGCCGTAGTATATCAGCTAGTGTTTGTAGAGCAGGAATTTCGAAAAGTGTAGTTCGAAGTCTAGTACTACCAGACCTCGACATCCACATCGTGGAAGTCCTAGTCTAGTAATACTGGACCGGGACGTCCACTTCGTGGAAGTTGGAGGATGGTCACACTAGACTGGGACGTCAACCCGAGGGAGGTTCGGGTGTAGTAGGTCGAGACCTGGAGCTGCCAAATGTGTCCTGAACAATAGGTACTACCAGACCCCGTACTGCACTCAGTGGACTTCTGCATCCATTTCTGGAAACACAGACGTATCACCTGTGCATGGTTGCTGCTACGAGTGGGATAAGTCACGGAACGCATTCCAAATTCCACCCCCACACCCTCAACCGTTAGCTCCACTGCGTCTACTACAGCTTCCGGATAGACTTGTTCTACCCAAACCCTGACCAAGGGCCAGTCCTACGTGAGGGGTTCCCTGCAATGGACACCCTATCCTTTTCGTATAATAGTTACAAATAACGAAAATGCAGTCCTTCTTGTGAGCTACCAACGTACAAGTACAGTCTACCACGCTCCGCCTGTTCTACGCGCAGAAAGTTACTCGGCGTTGAGTGCAACAAAAGCGCACAAGAAGTAACTCGGCGTTCAGCGCGAGATCCGTCATAGCTCGCACGCCCAAATGCGCTATTCATACAGTCCCCGCTGGGCGTCTCCGCGTGCAATATTAAAATTAAGATCACCTCCAGAAACAGTCGAAGTATTGTCCGAAAACAAGGTGTTCCTTACCGAAACGGAGACCTTGGGCTCTGAACCCACCTTCCTCACCTTGCGACAACTTCAGGGACGCGTGGTATGGGATCCACGATATTCTCCTCACTATAACGCTCTTCGATTTCCCTCCTGAGGTGAACAAACGGCCCTCGAGCCGGACAACCTTACCCAAACGCAACCTCCGGACCGATTGGGCGCCAAACGATGCAAAGAGTGCTATGGACCAGCGTGGTCGTCAACAGTAAGTAGTCGGACATTTCCAGGCTTTGAATCCTCTAACGCTAGGTGCCCAGGTCCTCAGTTTACCACAGCGTGGATACCATTTTTGTAGACAGCCGTCTAGGCGTGGGAGTGGCATGTTGGATCTGTATGGAAACGTTCCACTGAGCTAGGCGTGGTGTTCTGGTAACTCGGACATGAAGTGTCTCCGCAAAGCGTTTTGAAGCTATACATCACGCTTCCGAAGGTCGAAAACCTCAGGTTGCGTAGAGAACTTATCGCACGGCAGGTCCTCGGCCTTGTCGATTCGCTACAAAGAGAGGCCGAGAGGTCCTCCCTGCCCTCTAAATAAACCAGACTGACTTGTACACGAAATGTATCTGATGGGCGCTCCGCTCGTTCACTGCTCGATTTGAGAGAAGTTTTCCGCGGCATCAGGAAGAAGTACTCGAAAAACTTGAATGGGTCGTCCGTAGCAGCCATCTTTCCGGCGCTAATGACTTCCCAGATTGTTTGATTCCTCCCTGCACCTACATGAAAGTCTGTAAAGACAGTCTCTCTGCATTCATGGTGGAACTCAGTGTCGGAAAATAAGGGTGACCAGTTCGGCTTGTCAAGCACTACATACACCATGCCGAATGGAGCCTTTGCCTTGTTGTAGTAGAAATGAGTTGAGTACTTCATCCAGTTGGCGAGCGCTGTCGGTGAGATCGGGATGATAGTGTCTATGACGTCCGCGGAGAAATCCTCCGCCACGCAGGGGTCATTGCGACCAGTCAAGTTCCGACGTGGAGGGAAACATGTCGGGTCCAGCGGAGCAGTTTTCACGGAGGCTACGTTGAACGATGTGATTCTCGACTATCCTTGCGAGACCAATGTACTTTGCCCTTACTTGTCCCATACGCGGGTGAGTCTAACCACACCCGGATGTGACACGCAGCGTGGCCCGCTGGGCGCGTAGAGAGTTCATGTGAGCCATGTGAGCCATTCAGAGGCTTTCGTTCTCCTTCTTGCAAACATTGGGGTCAGCGTCTAGTCTAATGAGCTCGAAAAAAATGCCATAGTCGTGACGCGCACGTCAGGATGCTCTCGATCGGGTTCTGATGACTTTCCATCGTAATAGTAAACCATAATGTTGAGACCAGCAATATCATGTTCTTGCGCCCTGATGTTGTTTGCCTGCTCGATAAGCATCGCTTGAATCGCTTCAATCTGTTCGCCCCACATAGATTGTGGCTGAGGTATAGAGGAAGTCTCAACTCTTGTGCGTACTTGCATCAGCGGGCGCGGAGAGCAAGAGTGTCCCACTCCGGATGCATCAGGTAGTCGCAGGGGCTCCATGCACCTCATCATCACAAAAGATGGCGAAGGTTAGATGGCTGTCCAAAAATTGGCGTCAGTGAAGAGCAAGCAGCGAAAGCCTTCGGGCGACTTCGCCACTTCATTCGAGGGTCACGAACAGGTCTTTTGCGAGCTTTGTATGTAACAGCTGAAGGAGACACCAGTTGCAGCCATGTGATTCGTCCCGATGACGCGAAAAGAGTAGAGAAATGGGAAGATCAATAATGCAGCTCTCAGCTTGAAGAACAACGAGGTGGCCCTCACCTTTCGGAACAAGTTCATCTTCTGTAAAGTCAGATAGGCTCGCGACATAGTTCTACCGCGGACTCTTTCCTCTCGCCGGCCGAGAGCCCTCGACGCCGTCATAATCTTCCACACGATTCACTTATACGAAACGAGTAGCGGCAGAAAATATGTCTTCAATTGGGAGATGAAGGTTCCAAACGGAACTCTTTTCGAGCTTGTTGCACAGCTGGTGGCTCGATCGTAGAGAAAGCCGCCTGAAGAAGCGAGAAGCTGGGATTGCGAGGCGCTATTCGGACCTTACCATCCGCTTCGTGCGCTCGTTCAGTGCTCTGTGGCGTTGGAGTATTGCACCGACGGCTGCGCCCCCACCGTGCAACTGTCAACGCGGGAAGCGGACCGACTGGCCACCCTTGCAGGCAGTACGAGCAGTGCGGTCGACAGGAGACGAGCATCGGTGCGGGACACGGTAGAGCAGGGCGATGCTATTTTTTTTTCGTCGAGCTTGCGAGCTACCATCACAATAAAAGCACTGTATAGGATCACCAAATGCAGTGCCCGGGTTTATCTCTATCGCTTGCAGTCGCGCGAAGAGCGCTAGCCGAGAGTCGATGCCGAATGGAGGGATTGTGTTCAGGGGGCTACGTAGCTTCAGCGGGAACGGCCGAAGATGATGGTGCCTGCTCAGAGGATACAGAGGTCGACGTTGGGCCATCAGATGCCGCCCAGGAGGATACAAGACGGCACTGTCGTCGCCAAGTGACGCAATTAAGCATTGGGGCTAGGAGGGGACCCCCCATACAGACTCCTCTTGGGGTACTGTATTTTCGGCTCGTACACAAAAATGAGCCAGACATCAGCTGTATCGATAACGAGTGGGAGGAAGCCGTCGCACCTAAATGGACGGGAGAAGCTACTAGGGACTCGGGTTCCTCTCTCAAAGCATTCTTACTGCAGCTGGAAGACACGCTTCGTCAAGCACTGAAGGTAGCCGACGGCACCATCCTCTCGTCAGCGCTGGAGGCGTCACCGAAAGAATCGATTTGCGACGAGAATTCTTCGACCGACACTCTCGCTGGGTTTCTCAGCGTGATGTACTTGCACCTTTATATACACAGCTGAAGTTTCGACGGCCTCATCGATATGCCCGATAACAACCTGAGTAAGCGACGCGATGGTAAGATTCAGGTACTGTTCACGGACACCCGATTGAACACGGGATTAGAGCGGTGTGGGGTAAACTTTAGTCCCAAAATCTTCGTCCAAAAGGGCAGGGACGTTTCAATCCGGATATTTCACGCACTGCTTGCCGACAAGGGCCGTGAAATCAGGTTTTGGAGTGGTCCCGAGCGTCGCATGCGCCTTCCGCGTCCCTAAGAATACAGCCGTGATATCTGCGACATGAGGGGTGACTTGGCCAGTTTGTCGAGGAGTAGGTGGCGGAGGGATCTCTTCTCTACAGGGGAAGAGTAGTCGGTGGGTATCGTCCAAGCTCGAGTTCATTTCCCGCAAAACTTGGACGTGAAAGGATGTGACCCCGCCTTGGTCACGCAATGGGCTTTTCCGTTCTGACGGAGGAATGTGCGGCCTGAAGTACTATACACCTCGGGCGAGCATGCTACCATACGAACAGGTATGTGCAGCCTTCGCGCGCAGCATGGACGAACATTTTGTGCGGAATCCATCGACCGGTGCTAGGAGAGATGGTGAGAAGGGGGGACTACGAGGAACGCGACAAGAAGCACTGACTCGACCAGAAACGCACCAAGCGAATTCGCATGCTGGTGCCGCAATAGTCAACACCAGCAGGACCTGTGATGTACCTATGCAGTGGTACTTGCGCGACTGGAAAGGTACATGTAGGGCCAGAAAAACACCCCTGTCCTGTGGGGTACGACAAGGATGAAGTCTGCGTCGGTCAAGCACAACCGAAATCTTCCAAGGTTGTTGAATACTTTTTCCGAAAGCGTTCTCAGTTACCCGTCGGACACCACTGGCTCTGCACGGGGTCTCGAGCTTGTCACAGAGGAGTTGACCTACGCAGAATAGAACCCATTTGCGAGCACGAACAATCGTCCTTGACAGCCCCCGCTGGGCGTCGTCTGTTTCAATATCCGTCCGACTACCTGGCCAGGCTTATCGAAAACTACTTTGAGGATCCCACAGTTTCCGTACGCTATTCACGGGCGTCGGTGAAAAACTCGCCGAAAAAGTACCACAACCTCCTGGCCCGACAAGACCTCGTAATATGAAGGGCTGTGGAAAAAGCGGCGGGCAGTCTGGTAGTGCGACCATTGATGGTGACGAACGAAGGTGTCAGATACCGGATGTTCGTGGAAAAGATTTTCCAGAAAGAATAGACGAGCCAACCCTCTTTTGGGACAGTTCCGTACACATACCAGCATTCGTGAAAGCAGGAGAGGGCGAATTTCGGCGGAGGTCGGATGTTGTAGATAGAAAGAAAAAGGTTCAACATGATAGTCGTTTATGTGCCAGAGCGAGCGAAGTCCTATGACGGTCTAAAGCATAAACTTTACATCCTACCAGGGTTAGTTTACGTCGCTGTTCTCGTGCGTGACGCTTGGTAATTACTTGGCGATGAGGAGGAACCGAAAGAGCGGCGCTTCTAGATCGCAAGACGTAGATATCGATATTTACAAGGATCGAAAGGGGTTGGCGCAGAGAGCGCTGCCTTAACGCAGCCTCGCTACAATTCGAGCTGCGCTTGACATCCTGGAAATAGAGGAGCATATGATGAGCCACGCGGGTGCATTCAGCTTCTAGGTACATGACAGAAAATTGCCAAACAGCGCGCAGTGAAGCAGTCTTAAGCACTACATGTGAGTGCAGGGCATAGATCCGACAAGTTGGCCACATCATGATCGCCTGAAGGAGGGGCTTGTACTCAGCGGCGAGAAAAGCCTGACATGAAAGTGGGCGATTAATTTCCGCCGTACTAGAAAAAGAGATGTTTCAGAAGAACTGACAACTTGAACTCGAGAGGTGTCACTAATGAAATGGGTACCGATGTGCTCGTTTACAATCTCATGAGCAGGTGGTGTTTTCTTCGGACCAATTTCGTATATGCATCTGCTTGTGTGTTCCCGCATTATTACATTGTTATCACTATCAGCAGTAGCATCTACTACAAGCTCGAAACTCGTATGTTTTCGAAACAGTAAATTGTAGTGTTGTAGCTCCCTCAGAATTGCCTGCTTCTGTGCGCGACTCCGTTTGCCGCCTAAGATGCCCGTCCAGCGAACTATGTCCCCGTCGTACCCCTGACCCTCTCGCGCTACGAATTCCATCTCTCTGTGTGTCCATTGTCTACCACGAACCACGTATGCTCTCCCGCGCAGTGATTCCCACTTATCTTTTCCGCCTTTCCATAACGCATCGCTTTTTCTTTGATTCCACTGCATAGCCTTCCCTCATGCCTGCCGTACTGGCAACAAGAACGATTCACGCCCCAATGCTAACTTAACCTGCGAGCCGTTCAAGTCGGCCGCGGCACCGCAGCCAGGGGCACAGTTGGAGCCGCAACCACAGATAGCGGCTCGTGGGGAGGACTACCAGCCCGAAGTGGCCGTGTGATGCTCTAAATCCGACGTAGCGCCCAGAATATATATACCGCAGAACGCCTCAGGCGAGGCGCCTCCTTCGTCCGAACGCTCTCCACCGCCGGAGACTTCGGACGCTGAGCGTGTGGAAGTGGCTGCCGTGGAGGTGGAATTGTCGACGGTATCCTGTCCGAATTTGTCGAATGCTGACTGCTCGTGCCCCAAGGTCTACGTATATAGTTTGTGATCGATACAGGCGCAGCATGTCCGTCGAAAAATCAAGGACCTCACCATCGACTACCGATGAGCCGACATAATTGAGCTCGACTGCAAGGATGGCGAGATCGTCAAGTTGTGAACAGTTGGACGCCGGTGTAGTCCCTCCCCGCCGGGAATTGCTGAAGAGGGCAGCAAGGGCGGCATAATGTTGTCAGACGGGGCTGAATGCGTCGATGCGGACGACTACTCGCCATGCCAGGCCGTGGTTAGCCTGCAGGAAGAAAGTGACCGTACGGTGTGGGCTTGCGAGGGGCCTTGCATGCGCTGTATCTGGCGTGACGACTGGCGGGATGTGATGCATACGGAAATCATAGTCGATGCGTCCCAGCCGATCACCTCGGCCACTCTGTTTGACTTTGACAAGCGGTCACTCCAAGACTGTCTGATTGCCATCCACTTTATGCAATCTGTCGCCGCTGAGCATGATATAGGCGTGCTCCAATGGAATCTGAATAGAACCTGTGAAGCGGTAGCGAAGGCCATTATGATGTCACCAGGCGGTCTGTATCCTTACGGCCGCTCCCCACGCATAGATGCGGTTTCCCGTTGACATCCGTGCATCACCCAGGTGCCTCAAGACCAGATCTACGCCACTGTGACTTCTGGGAAGCTTAGCATCAAGGATTTTGATGACTCATATCATTAGTGAGAGAGCCGTACAATCGTTGCTTTCTTCTTTGCTTCCGCCTCCTGGTTCATCAACAACTCCGACCCCAACGGAGAGTTTGGATCTAAAGCTTTCTGTGAGTGCGCGTACATGGTTCTCCTAGTCGTTCAGGCCTGTTTCGAAAAGTATTGCGAGCCCAAGGGCTTGAGCTGCGACGAATTTCTATAGAGTTGGAATGCAGAATCTAAACTCCTCGGAATATCCGCCAAGTATCAGAGCCTCAACGAAGTACACCTCCTCATGAGGAGAGGCGTCGATTCTTGAGATGATGTCGACAAGTGCGACGAAGGGCGTGCTACACGCTTCACCAAAAAGGTAACTACGTAATTTGCTCCCGGGCCCAGGAAGAACACCGCCCATGCCCAGATGACGATCTCAGCCGCCATACTTTCTAGACGCAGCTCTGCCGGGTATCATACTGCTTTCAGGGCGCTTGGATCCAATCGCGCAGGCCCTCCACAGATGGCCCCAGCAGCACGTGCAAGTAGAAAAGCGCTTTCCTGGAAAGGTCCGGCTGCACTCGTTTCAGGACGAATACCTCGAGCAGTGCATATGCTACATCTGGGGAAGTCCACCTAGGGCACGAAGAAGGCCGGGCGATGCAAACAAAAGTTCGTGAAGAAGGCTACGCCCGAAATGGAGAAGATAGAGAAGGTGGGGATGACAAATGCTGCCGCAGACTCAGCAGTGCAATCTCAGAGTGCCCTGCAGATTTTCATCAACAACGTTCCGAGCCAGCTGGCGGTTAAAACTACCAAAAATATGCCGGTAACCGATCATAGCCACGAGAGCTGGATTGCACTCCCGTACTTCGATCAGCCAGCTCACGACGAAGTGGCCTTGCGGCTGGTAAATCGGGACGACATACGCCCCATACTCTGGCTGCTTCCAATATAGGTACTCGTTGAGCAACGAGTACGCTTGTATGGCACTGCCAATGGGGTCGTCTCCATATCTCGGCCCTACTTCTTCGGGGGTACGTACGTGTAATTTACTGAGCTTGAGAATAACGATCTGGATCAGGACATCTGCGAGTCCAACACGCCTCAGACGTACGTATGTAGTTCTCTGGCGGACGGTGACGGGGACTATCGCATTGAGTATGCATACGCTCAGAAGCGCCACGTTCACCTTCAGAATCTCGTTTGCACTTGCCCTGGAAACTTAGCTGTGTGCAGGATTTTCCTGACCGCAACAGCAGAGCCCCTACCGCTAGCAACTGAGTAGAACTTTTCCCGTTTGAGATGCTATCTGCACTCACTGCGGGCATGTTCGATGGGGAGAATGCCCTTCGATAGAGGACATGTGAAAGCTGGTGGAACTCGATTCTGCATAATGGGCAAGACGGGATCAATTTTGTAAACCAGGAGCTCAGAATCGCACGCTAATTCTGTACATAGGTCCTGGTATTGCGCACCCGCGAATGGAAAGTGGACTGGGCGTAGCCTCAACGAGGGCGTGCGTCGCTGGATGCATAGGAAGATCAGCATATCGCCTGCCTCCTACTGAGAGAGATATCTAGCAGTAAGCTGTTCAAAACAAAGACTCAGAGTTCGTTTGTGTTGTCTGGGAAGGGACAGCCTCGACGAGCGACGCACAAAGAGCTCGACAAGACATCGGAAGCGATGACGCTGAGCTTCTCTGGCATCCTGAGCGGGGCGATAGGATCCCTATTATCGGTTTGCGACTACTCGTTTGTGTCTGCAGGCGAGGAGGGTGGCGAGAAGGTCGCAGATTCGGCGGCACTCAAAACGAAGAACATCATTGGGTCGTTCGACTTGATTCTTTTCGGGCATGGGCATCGTGTGCACACTTGGAATGCATATGAGGATGGCAGGGCGGAGCAGGTTATGGTTCTGGACCATGTGTACGTCATAAGAGAAGGTGAAAGTATGTCGGACAAGTCTCCCACGCTCCGGGAGTGCTATCGCCGTCCTCCCCCGCTGACATGTTCCCGGTTAGTGGTGGAGAACATAGAATCCAGAAAATCAGAATAGCGCCGACAACGCGGACGCCCTTTCATTGGCAGATTCCGATGCGGATGGGAATGGTGGACCGGACGAGCATAACTATAGAGATATTGATTTTGACCCAGATGATCCAGAGGATTTAACTGCAGTTCTGATGAGCTGTGCTGAGGATTAAGTAGCTGCACGAAGAAATCGGTTATTATCGTAGAATACTACGATCCACGAAACTTCACACAAGTGTAAGAACGAGTTCCAGCGAGCAGGCCGCATAATTGAGGCTGGGAACGAGTGGGGCTCAGGCACAAAAAGGGCCGCCCAGAAGTGCTGACGATTTCTGGGGCGCTGTTCTTGAATGAAGAGGTTTAAGAAGAAATGAAACTGTAAACGAAGGGGATATTACTGGTGACAAGGGCTGAGACCTCCTCGCTTTGAAAGACATGGGCAGATAAACTTGCAAAACGGTAATTGAGGAACAGCGTACATCTGCTCATATCTTTGAACATGAGTAGAACCTAACCTCCATCAGAGATGAGAACCCACGGATCTAAGGAAGGGCTTACTTTTGATCCTGCAAAGATACACCCGTACCACCTCACTGTCACACCCACTCGCGGTTCAATTTCTTTCTCTGCTTGGTGTGATACATGCAAGGTCTGTTGGGCACAAGATATCTGGATATGCCGTCCTGTGGGAATCACTTAAAGCACGACTAAATCAGAAGGGGAGTGACGTGTTGGCGTTGGTTCTTCCCTCGTGCTTTGAAGTAGAGGTGCCCGTACTACATAGGAAGAACGGTGTTTCGTGTTGAATGATACCGTCTCGACTGCAGGCTTCAGTATTGAACTGCAATTGGCGACAATTTGTCGCGAACCACGCGATTCCAAATACATGCATTAATTGACACGTTGTGAAACAGTCGCAGTAAGACGAACAAAGTACATTGTACTGTGCAAACGAAACGCAAAGGCCAGAAACATTGCATTTCAGCCTCACGATGCATTCGTCCTTCTTAGTCTCGGTAGGTGCTAGCCTGACGCTATGTACCGGCGCTAATGGAAGCTGTCGATTCTGATCCGAGCTACAATTTGGTTCTTATCTGCGTTTCAGCATACTTGTCAAGAAACGCTTCAGAATGTACCTCCGTGGACTCCATTACTTGAGGACCCTCGCCACGCTACTTCTCGGAAGTGGCGAGAGCCGCCTCACCGCCGCGATGCTCTAATCCATACGAGGAGAGGCTCCCGACATCTGCATCGATCTTTTTGCCCGTCTTTGTCACCACGGCACCACTGTGGTTCTTGACCTTGTCCGCGCCGGGCGTCTCCAGCAACATTCGGTCCACACATGTGACACTCTCCGAATCAATAACGTCAAATGCGATCATCTTCTCGACGGCTTCTGTCCTTCCTTCAACGACCGTGATTCCGACCTGAATGTCACCGGACTCGACCCGATGCGGAAACATGTAATCCTGCGCGTTTATGGAAATGGCGGCTTCTGCGCAACGAAACGGCACCGACTCAACTTCGTGCCCCTGGCCGCTGGTGACGAATAACAAACCGACACTGAGTCGGTGCTCCATGTTCTGTCTGTCCTATGTATGCATGACCATGAATCAGTGCAATCTATCGAGTATGCCTTCTTTCGGTACATTGGTTGTAATCCACCATTTGACGCTGTTGATGACACCCTCAAATGCGTTTTCGTGCGGTGGTTGACAGATGAATGTGCATATCGCACAGAAAATCGCGTCTTTCTCCCAGAGGTGTAGCGACGAGGGCGTCGACCTCTTGCTTCTTCTTGGTTCGGTATGTGCAAGGCCTCTGCTATCATTGCGACAGCTCACGTGGTGACGTCAAATTTTCACACAACCCCTTTCACTTCTCAGATTCACTGGCTCTCCCATTGCTTCTATTAAGAGGTTTCTACAGAAAACGTGATGCACGCCCACTTTTACCTAGACCCTGTCCTCTAACGGACATGCAATTCTCTCTCCACTAGATGTAAACACACCTTAAAACAACAATCTGTTTAGTGAGCTCATATTATAGAAGTACAGTTTCCGTCCTTCTCTCGCTCCAATGCGTCGTCAGCTAGATCTGCTCTCCTCGTAAAACAGAGCGCGGGGATGAATCCACAGTTGTGGCCGGAATCCGTGACAACCCTGACGAGGCAATGCAAAGTTCACACGGTCCGTCGCTTGAGTCTGCACGTGCCACGTAGCAATAGGCAGCACCCCGACAACGCCAAGCATACTTGAGATGTTGTCCAAAAACCACGTCGTCCGTACCGCCCCAACACGTTTGTGCTATGAACTCACCTTCACCACGATCGTGGCTACTCCAGGGGCGGCTGCTGACAAATCCTCACCATCCGCTTCACTTGACCGTTCCATCCCCTCCTTCAACGACTCACACGACGCCCTCTCAACAGTAGATCCATCCTGAAACTTCTCTTGCAGAAGAATGCTGCATAAAACGCTGCAAATGCTGCACAGTATCCGCGCGGTTGCCATGGGAAGGGACTTGAAAAACCTCAGCCCATAAGTGCGTTGGCGCCCGGAGTCACGGCCCTCAGCATCCTGCAGGAAGGATAGCAGTAGTGCCAGCCGTTCGTCCAAGCGAACAAGTTGCATCATAGACTCGTACGTGGTCGTCCCATCTTGGTGAGGATGGTGCTCTCGGAACTCGTAAAGGATATGTTTCCCCACAGAGCTTCCACTCAGTTCGTCACCCTCCTCAAGATCACACACCTCCTTCGGTACAGTGTTACCACCGTATGCTAGATCCTCAACCTTGCTGAGTTGCCATCCGGAGAGTTGTAGCGTCCCTTGCTCCCCTTCTGAAGACGTCGGCCTGACCCATGCTTGCAATGCCTCAAATGACCGCTCCGCCGGCTCCCTATCCGATACAAACGTGGTATTCCGCGACATCACAAAGAGACTACCAAGGCACTGGAACAGCTTGTCGCTAGCGTTTCTTTTCCACGCACTCAACACGTGAAAGTTTGTCTGCTACATGTTTGCACATCGAGTATAATTTGTTGAAACAGCCTCCACACACGCGCGGCGGGGGTCAGCATTCACAAAGAACAATAACAACCAGTTCCCAGAGACAAGCTCTGCACGCACCATTCGAACTAGAGCCATCACCTCATCGTAGTAGGAGCGCGTATAGTCCTCCTTCCGATCGGCAAGAACCATCGGTGGAATCAGGACGACACCGTCCAGGCCGTCCGCGAAAGTCTCCCCCGCCACGCACGGCTCACTGGGACCCGCTCAGTCCCGGACTGCATGTGAACTTGTTCGGTCTAGCTCAGCAGTTTCGCGGTGGGATAGTCGCAGAATATGCTTCTCTATGGTCCTGGAAACCCGAACGTACTTTACTCCCACTTCTGTCATACGCGTCCAACTCTGACCCCGTCTAGTTACTGCACGCCGTGTGGCCTGCTGAGTGCCACCAGAACTCCGATGGGCCACGCGTAGACTGTCGATCTTTTGCTTGACATCCTTGAACTCGGCTTGTAGCCATAGGAACTCGGAAAGCGTTGCCTTAGTCGTCACTGGCGCCTCAAGACGCTCTTCATTGCGCTGCCGTAACTTCTGCTTGTGCTCGTTGACCGTTGTCTTGAGACCAGCTATCTCCTGCTCCTGCGCCCTGACCCTCTTCGTCTGCTCGGCAAGCATCGATTATAGCTCTTTCACCTGCTCACGCGACATCCATTGTGAGCAAGCTACAGCGGAAATCCCCGCCCTTCTCCGGGACGGCATGGTGGATTTGGAGACCAAGAGGGTCTCACGCCCTATCCACAAGGAAGACGCACGGTCGTACGTTGGATTATCGCTGCTCCGCAGCGGATATGCGACCGCGCCGGGGCGGCGATGCCGGGCGTGCGGAGGCGCGGAGCGGACGCCATTCCAGCACCGATGGGGAGGCTAGCTGAGCTTCAGCTGCAGTCAGATTGAATAAACGCACAACAAGCAAGCATCAGGTTGGCAGCACGCCCCAGTGAAACTGCCAGTGTCACAGTAGAACCGTGGGTCGCCAGAACAGTGGAACCATCGGCTTGGTCACCTTCTGGACAAAATAGACACGGGGCGAGCATTGTCTCGGGCTTGACAGCCCCCAGTAACCGGCCTGGCGCGTGGCGTTGAGTCGCATTAACCTCGCGGTTCCGTGCAGTTACTGCGACAGGCGCAGGCAGGGCATCATCCTCCCCCTCCCGCTGGTCGTGTGTACGCTTCCGAGATCTTTCCATCGGGCAGAGCCCCTCTCGTCCTTCGGGCCGGTTGAGCCATCGAAGTAGAGCTGCGCCACAGGCAGGGCAGTACCGACGGAGGCTCGGTGAGAAGAACAATTTCGAAAACTACGTCGCATTCATTGTGACTTGAGCAGTGAAAGTACCAGCTAGATGCTACGTCTGGTATCGGGGCCCTTCTAAAGTCGTGCACACGCGGAGGTTGCCTGCCGACGTTTAAAGTATCATAAGCGTCCACGGAAGAACCGGAAGCAGGTGCTGAGGGCCTGAAAATGAGCATCTCAGAAAGTAAAGAACACTCAGACTTGGGTGGTGTCAGTAATGATATGGGCTGAGATGTACAGATGTGAAATTACATTGGTATATGGATATTGCTCTTCAGATTAAATTTCGCTCATACACCCCCTCCTGTGTTCTTACATGTGTAGAGCTCAGCGCCTGCGACGGGTGACACCACCCCGCACCCCAAAAGGTCTACTTTCTCTCACAAGTTTCGTGAAGCGGGCGCCACTGTTCATTCGTCCTGATATGGAACAGAAATGTGAGCGTGTGTGAGCATGTCATGTTCCTGTCCGCTGTCCTCACTGTCCGCAGTAAAAACGGCATACGCTTGCTCCCAGAGGAGGGTCCCTTATATCCTCGCGATACCGACATATCGGCGCGGTTCTCCATGCCTTCCTTGCTTTGTTCTTGTCTCTCCTCCCTGTCCTTCTATCCGGGTGGTTTTCTTTGCTCCGCTTGCGACGCTGTGCTCCTCCTTTCCTGCATCCCCATAGTTTTCTGGGTTTTTCCCCTCTTCCATTCCTCACCCCACTGTAACCATGCCGGCAACCGAGTTCAGCCGGCCTGAGACAACCGACGGGTGTGCTTGTCTGCCTTCATTGCTGTTCTCTCCTCACCAGATGTGAATGCGAAGTTTGACTTCGTGAAGCCCCACGTGTCGACCTTCCTGCACCTCGTCATCGCAACAGACGATGAGGCCTCTATGGCGATCATGGAGACTGTCGCAGTAAAGCGCGAGCAGCGCAAGCCTCGCAGCGACGTTCGCACTTCCATAGTGAGAGGCGGCCCGGTCTCTCGCAAGCTAGGCAGCGAGCAAATGAAGCAGATAGTGCGTGCAGCGCTGTCAATCGTGTTGCTGACCCGAAAAGACAAGGGGATCAGGAAGATTGCGGACGGAGCCCTCAGGCAGAAGAACATACGGGTGTCTTTCATTGTGGGCACCAAGTTCTTTTCCTGCAGGGTTAGGAAGGTTCGGGAAGTACATCTGCCTTGAACGTTTTCTGTGGGCCGCGCCAGAACGTCAGAGGATCTCATGTTCTTCCACGCAATCAACGCATGCCACTCGAGGGGCGGGAGAAAACGTGTATTCCCTTGAAGGGGATATATTAAACCGAAATCGTCTCGCGTTTGCTGTGCATCTGCTCACTGGGGTGTGGACGAAGCCGGCGAGGGCAGTGGCGGTTTCGGAGTAAGAGGCGTTAGTCGGACCCTACCCTCTGTTTCGTCCGCGCCTTCAGCACTGTCTGGGTTTGAAGTCCCGTTCTGATGGCTTTCCACGCATCCCGCCGGAGACCACGTTGCAAGCGAGTGGGGTAGTAAATATTGAGGAGAGTACGAGTAGTGTGGTAGCTTCGGGCAGAACTGCGGAGAAGTATGCAGCAATGCGGGCGGTTACCGGTCTGTTCCTATCGGGATTGCAAGCCATCGTTACGAACAGAACTTTTGCACAGTATCAAGCATCGCAGCAACTGGCCGTTTCCAGACCGCCTTGAGTCGCGAAATGACCACTTGCCAAGGGTTTTCGCCTACTTCAGCAGAGATTCCCCGGGGGCCTTGGGGCTTCAGCGTGAAGCGCTTGAAGATGGTGGAGCCTATTCAGAGGTTATCGCGGTGAGCTCGGGGCGGTTGGATGTCGATTCGGAGGACTCAAGATGGCGTCGTCCTCCGTGGGTGAAACTGTCGAACATTACGGCCAGTATGAGACTATCTACGCAGCCTCTCGTCCTTGGGCTCCCCGGCTGAAACGGGAGATGGGGCCGGACCTGCAGGGTACCAACAGCGAAGTGGGGGGGGGTTCTGGCACACAGTTGTACAGGACGAGCTATTGAGGCTTTCCGGACCACTCTCAACTCATTGGTGCCGGAGCCGGAGGACCCCGTTAGGGAAGCACCAGAACAAGGCAATCGCATTATTCTATCTCCACCGCCGGAGAAGGAGTCAGATTATTAGCTCCCCGAGACGAACCCATCGACCGACCCTCTCGCGAAGTTGCCCGGCATGATGATTTCGGACTGATGTGTCCAGAGGTACACTTCTGACGACCTCCTCAATCGTCATGCTGGCGACTCAGGCGAGTGCCTGGAGGGTAAGGTTCAGCTGTGGTTGACGGAACCTCCCTCCGACATCAGAAGCGAGGGGGGTGAGGACAACTCTGCCCATGACGTCTCTACCCACAAGGACATGGACACCTCCATGCCAGTATTCGACTTGCTACTTGCTAAAACCGGCCACGGAATCATTTTGTGTTGCGGTCTACAACTTCGAATGTGAATTTCGCGCCACAACCCATACAGCCGAGAGATGTTCGGCAAGATGAAAGACGTGGCCAGAGCATCGAGGGGGAGGTGGCAGATGGACTTCGTGCTTTACTCGCATAACCAGCAGATGGTCCACATCCCAGCTAAAAGTCATCACACGCAAAACCCAGGTATAGAAGGATGTAGCCACGCCTCAGGCATGCAATGGGCTGTACACTTCTGGTGGAGGAATGTGGTGCTGGAAGTGCAGTTCGCCCGGGTATGCTACCAAAGCAACGAGTATGTGTAGTTTTCACTCGCAGTCTGGACGAACTGTATGAATCGAATCCAGCGGTTGGAGCCCTAAGAGATAGTGAGGAGAGCTGAGGAAGAGAGTCGCTTGAAGATGCTTCATTCTGAGCAGAAGAGTATCAAGCACATGAGCGAGCTGGTGTTGCAGTATTCGAAAGCGGGGGCCCGTGTGGTGGACCTGTTCAGTTGTACTTGAGCGAGTGCAAAATCATGCATAAGGATTCCGAGACATCGCCGTTTCGTGGGGTGCGACAAGGACTCCGACTGCGTTAGTCAAGCTCAACAGAGCTTGTTTAAGCCGTTTCGCAAAAGCGTGGTGAGCACCGTGCGCAACGTTGATGGCTCTCCGCGGGTTATGCAGTGCCACGAGGTACTTGACCGACGTGAAATGGAATGTGTCTGCCAGGAGGGGTATCCACCCCGCAAATGCTTCTGCTAGTTGTCCCCAGTATCGATGTCTACCGGACTACAAAATTCGGTTTATTGCGAACTACGACGCGGATCCCATGCTATCCTTGCGCTATTGACGGGAGTCGGTGGCCAACTGGCCTGCGAAATACCACGTCCTACTGCAAACACGAGACCCGCTAATCTTACGGGCCGTTGAACCGCTGGGGAGGTGCGCCGTAGTGCGTCCGTCGACGGTGAGGAACGAAGGTGTGGGACTCAGGGTGTTTGAGCACCAGGTTTTCGCGAAAGGAGAGACAATCCTCCCGTTCTATGGGACGCTCCTGTATGCAGACTTGCGTTATCGCACGCAGGAGAACACGAAGATCTACGGTCGTGGAATTTCGGGGGTGGACAAAAAACGTTTTAATCGGGTACCTCTTCTCGTGGAAAGGCGGGCGGAGGACCGTGAAGGTCCGACGCATAGGGTATACACTGGACCGGCACCAACTTGTGTGGCCGGGTTTGTGAATGACACCTGGTACTTTCCCGGGGATGAAGAGGAGCAAAACAGAGGTACTTGTAGAGCGCGAGACACAAACGTGGAGTTTTTTGAGGATCGAGGGGAATCGTTGCAGAGAGCTCTATGTTCACTGAGCACCGTTAAGATCCGTGCGACGCATCAGATTCTGAAGGGCGAGGAGCTGTTCACAAACTACGGGGATAAGCTTAGCTTCTGAGTACGTGGTAGAATCTTCCAAAATAGCGTGTGGATAAATAAACTTAAACAGTACATGCCAGTTTGAGAGCCCGTCCCGGGCGAGCAGGCGACATTATAGCTGCTGAGAGAGACTTCGGCTCATCCACAAGAAAGGTCACCCACAAGAGTCCGCGATTTTGGGGCTGCTATAGTAGGAAAGAGAGGTTTGAGAAGTAAAGAAAATTTAGGCTAGGAGGGTGTCACTAGTGACAGGGGCTGAGATCTACACATATGAGAACACATGAGCAGACAGATGTGCAAAACTGAATGGGAAAACACCGTCAATCTGCTCACGTATTTTCACATGTACAGATCTCAGGCCCTGTCAGTAGTAATACCACACTGATCTTAAGAATTACTCACTTTTCAACGCCACGAAATAGACGTTAACAACATCTCTCTAACGTCGAGTCGATGTTCAGTCTGTTTGTACGCTTCGTGTGATACGTGTAAGAGCTCTTCATGACGAGAAGTGTGTGCTTCCCGTTTTGCACGGGTCGACTGTAGCAGGGCTACGGGAAGGGTGGAGTGAAGTTTCGGCGTGGGTACATCCCACTTGGCTCCATGGATGGGTGGCCGTGTAGCGTAGGAAGAAAGTTGATTCGTGTGAAAGGATGCCCACTCGACTGTAGGCCTCAGCCTTGTGCTGGAACTGGCAACACTTCGGCGCGATCCACGCGATGCCAGATGTATGAACTAGTGCGCGCATTGTTAAACAGTGCCGGGTCGATTCACAAAGCAGGCTCTACTAAACGAACGCATCGCGAAGGACAGAGCCGCTACGTTTCAGTCCTGTGATACAGCCAAACGTCTTACATTCGGCACGCACTAAACTGACGCCGTCCAACATCACTCAGAAGATCTCCCCTTCATTACGCAGATTGCAGGTTAGTCCTTGTTTGCGGTCGGCTATGCTAAGAATACTTTCCGGGAAATCAGCGCAGAGTTTTACGCATCATCTCTTGCAGTATAAAGTCGGCCGATTCTGGGTGAGCCAGTCCAGCCGAACATCACCGGGCGTGAAGCTCAGTTTCGTAGAGCCGCAGATGGCGGATATTGCGCGTAGTGGCCTTCAGTGCAGTGGAGCAATATCCGTCGGAAGGCAACCAACAGTATGGAGGGTCCAAGGTACGCTTATCCACGGGAGGCAGGCTATAGGTCATCATATGACATTGAGGTACGTAAGGTGAGACGTGGAACTGCAGTGTACTGCACAATTAGCGGTACAATCTAGATGTTTTACTCGGAGATTAACTGCGAGTGGTGGATGTGGGCGTGCACTGGACGCAGCAGTTCAAAACAGGTTTTTTTTTTGGAAGTCGGCGTCCATACAAAAACCGGCCATACTACACACACTCCTCGTTCTGGGAGGCCACGGAAGTCAGCATTCCAAGGTCTTTTATAATGTGCAGTACGGTTGGAAGTTTTACTACGCTACTGCACCCGACGGACGTCCGCATCCATTTTCGGCAGCATAGCCGATAGCTGGTAGAATCGCGTTTATCTTGTTCAATCCAAACGACGACCATGAGGCCAGTTTTCAGCAGTCGATATCACGACCTGGGAACCATTGTCAGCTATCTACAGTACTCAAAGGAAGCGGAATAAGGCGTCTTTTCTGAACTCCACGATAGCACCAGTAGATCCTGCGCCATTCTGGGAATGTTCTTTCGCTGCACCAACCTATTCAAAGTACGAGTCAGGACAGATGCATCTCAAGTGGTGAATTCATGGTTCGACCAGTCCGCAAAACTCTGATGTCCCATGGTTGTAATTGTTCTCGAGCAATTGATAAATATTGCCATCGGCTGATAAAGCTAGCCGAAGACACAACGTAACGCCGCTAAGAGCACAACAAGCAAATTTAATTTCAAATATACGTCCAGACTTCTGATAGACTGAGATTCAAGCGAGAACGTACAAGAACTTTCAGCTTCGCTCCAGCCTCTACCTCCATGGCCTACTCCCGTAGACCTATATGAACTGAGGGATCCCAAATGTTGTGGTCCAGTGATCACTGACTCCACCAACAAACTATCTGACCACATCTCACCTGAGATCCCTATTTCCAGCGCTACTTCCGAGTCCGTTAAAATCAATGCAGGTGCGAAGCTGCTCGAAGTATTTGCGAGGTATGATGTCACCTGAACGAGAAGTTGGTAGAAGCTTGCTAACCGTGATATTGCTTCACGCTCTGATGCGATTTCTGAGCTGGCCTCTTTCCATCAGGACCATTTCTCCAACATATCAAAAAAATTCCGTTTCAGTTCTTTTCTCGAAGTACCAGGTCTTTGCTTGAGTTCAAGTCCGCACAACCACGTAGCCCGTACAATGCTCTGTAAATAATCACGTACATTAGTCGAAATCTGGCGGAGGTACAGGGCACGAGGGTCCCACTCATACTCCATTTACTTAAACCAATGACCTTCCCAGGCGTCGTTCAATTGCAGCTACTAGTTTCTAGTGTGACATTAGCACAAGTCCACATTCTAGCATTGACCCCAATGATCAAGACAGATACATCTCGGCCTATGCTTTTTGTGACGGCCCACTTTTCTTTATCTACGCTGGTGACAAAGTCCATGTCAACATCTAATCTGTAGTTGCGATATTTGCTTCCCGAATGCCTGCAAAGTTGAGGATCGATTGAGTTTCCTGTTTCAGCTGGATTTTCTGAACCCCCTCCCTTTTCACTGTTTATCAGTTGTATATAGGGCACCTCCCCAGTGCATTGTCAGAGGGGTGCACAAACGCCGAAAGTAGTACTGGGTACTGTGAGTTAGCGACATAGTTAGAGCGTTGCTACGCGCGGGGAGGCAGAGTTAGAGATATCTCAAGGAAAGCGAAAGATCCGTCGGAGCAAATAGTACTACGACAACAACCTACGCACAGCAGTGAGACTCCATCCAATGGTGCAACACCAAGAAAGAGCCTGAAGCTAACTTATGGATAATACCCAATCGAGTGGATAGTGTCTGCATGAGGGGAATCACTCTGCTTGCGTGCTCCATACGGGCGTAATTATGCAGAATCGCTCTGGTTGCGTGCTCCATACGGGCGTAATTATGCAGAATCGCTCTGGTTGCGTGCTCCATACGGGCGTAGTTATGCAGAATCGCTCTTCTCGCGTGCTCTGTACTGGTGTTGGTAAGCAGTCATACTCTGTCTCTAGAGTCGTGTGGG
>JAUKWC010053940.1:470-41386 GCA_032356245.1 Endocladia muricata | reverse complement strand
TCCAATGGAAGCACCCTGGTTTGACTGCTGTACGTGCGATCTATGCGTAGTACCTTTTGAATGTCGGTTTCTAGCTGCAGCCGATCTTCGCGAAGTTGCCAGAGCGTATTCCACCTTTACTTGCGCGGACTCCGCCTTTACAGACTCTTGATCCATAGCTTGAACTTCTCCTAAGCGCTTACGAGTTTTCTGCAAAACATTTTCGCTAGCAGAAAAATCGAAAAACTCTGCATCTGAAACAGAGACGAAGGACTTCTCATACCCAGCGATTGCCGCAGCTATGGCCGTGGCATCATTACCTTCAGAAATCAATTGCAACATAGACCTCCCGGAAGCAGCAATATCCTTCGCTAGTTGATCAGCGGTATCGCACAACGACTGCATCGCCTGCCCATATTTTCTTGCACGTCGAGACAAATCGCAGAGGCGCTGAGCGTCAGGCCAGGACAACTCGACGCTCGGGCGGCCATCCTGAGAAGGATCTTCCGTGAAACGCATCGTGGCTTCCAGAAACGATTGCTGGCACTCTTTCACCTGATTAATTGCAGCTTCTAACAACGTCCTTGCCCGTTTCGCTCTCTGTAGGCGCTCTAACTCCGATCGTGCTTTCTCTGCTTCTGCAAACATTCCAAGAGCTGTCAGCTTGCGACGCACTTCGCTCAGAGCATCCACATCAGAATGCTCAATAGCTTCGTCCAGAATTCTTGCAGACTCTGATTGCTTGCGAAGCTTTTCTGCTAAGCGTTTAGCTGTATCTATGTCCCCTTGTAGTGCCTGAAGCCCATAAGCTTCCGCCACTGAGGCGGCTGCTTCGATAGCACCAGGATCATTAGAGTTACTAACCTGCCGAAGCTTCCGCCTTTCACTTTTGAGCCACTTCGCCATGACCTTCTTCGCAGCTTCGATAGCTGAACCCAGATCCGAATTCTTCGATAGCAATGCAAGGTTCGCATGATCTAAAGCAGATTCCAGCTTGACAATATCATCGGACTCCATTGCTTCAGTGAGAGTTTCTTGCGCAGACTTTGCAAGATTCTTAGCCTCCTCTTTTTTCGCGATTTCCTTCTCTCTCGTCGCCTTCAACTCTTCCTGCAGTTTCGACGCATCTTTTACAACCTCTTTCGGATCTGCTCCTCCAAATACGCGGGTAGCTGCACCGTTTCCATCGCGTGCTTCCAACTCCCAGATCCCCTCAGCTATCTTCGGAAGCGCAATAGACAGCGCATCTAAATCTCTATTGTCAGAGGCAACCTTCAATTCTCCTTCCCACTTTTCCAAGTCAGAGATCAGCGATGATACCAGAAACGCCTCCACTACAGTTGCATCCGTCTTGTCCAGCACAGTTCGGGTAGCTCTGTTCACAACCCTAACCAATGACCTCGAGTCCCCTCCTTCGAGAGCTGTTGAGATAGCCTTCCGGACAATTTGCTGGGTATTTTCACGCTTCGAGTCGGCAATTTCTCGCTCCCTCTCTTCACGAACGCGCTTCTCTTCTGCCAGGAGACCTGCCAGAATTTTTCTAGCCTTCTGTACCTCGATACCGAGCCCTACCTCCGTCGCAAGCGGAGCGGTGACTATGGGTGAATTAGTTGCCCCCGCCCCATGCTTCACATGAGAACCTCCAGGTGAGTGGACATGGCCCCCATGTCCATAAGGTTCAGCATGCGAATTGTACCCGTTCAGATCTGCATGGTCTGAGTGACCTCCAGTTACGGATACATCACCTCCAACAGTCGTAGCAAGATGCAACACCAGCTTGTTGACGTGGGCAATAGCTTCAGTTAGTTTCGTTACGGACCGTAGCGCAATAGCTTCATCAAGGCGATCGCGAGCGTCCGTCGCCTCAGCCTCTCGCCTTTTAATCTCTCGGGTACGAAGTACACTCTGCCGGTCTTCCGTTACGACACGACGTCTTGCGGCGCTTGACTTTCCGAAGTGCTCAAGCGCCTGGTTATTCGTCCTTGCTCCGATACCGAACCCTCTTTCGTCTCCTCCTAGAGATCTTGGATCATACCGGTGAGCGCTGCTGTGCGTGTGCATGCTCTCGTCTCCATGATGAAGACAAGGATCGTGCTCTTCCATGTGATGACATGCGTACGGCCCATGATCTCGCTGCTCTCCATCCCCAAAATCCAGTTTGTCGTGCCCAGGAATGGATTCGTACTCGCTGCTGATATACCTGCTTCCATCATTGGCTTCCGCAACACTCAAATCACCGATACTATTCAGTGTTGAGGCATCCTCAGGCCACAAGTGTCCCGGTGTAACAGCACTTGGAGCTGTACCAAGTCGTTGTTCCTTCAGTCGCTGAATTAGCATGCGCACGACTTCTTTCGCTTGATGATGAGCAGCATACTGCACCAGGGTCCAGTTATTTCTCCCAAGAGTTTTGCACTGATCCGTAACCAAGGCACCGAATTTCAATAAAGTGACGGCGCATTCTGCATGCCCATTCAACACAGCAAAATCCAAGGCTGACCAGCCATTTTTTGTAGTCAGCTCGTGGACGACCGCATTTCGACTTAAAAGCAATTCTACAACATCTTGATGTCCGTTCGAGGCGGCTAGATGCAACGGAGTTAGGTAGTCAAGAATTTCAATATCTTTGTCGAGAGTAGCTTTGATATTTGCTTTGCAATCGATTGTGGCATCTGCATCCAACAAAATCTGCACAACCTCCAGGTTTCCGTCGTCGGCGGCGATGAGAAGAAGAGGCTTCCTGTTACAATTCACAGTGGCTCCAGCACCAATGAGTAACTTCACAACAGCAGCATGCCCGCCTTGAACCGCGTAATGCAGTGGTGTGACTCCATTCCGAGTCGTCGCGTCTACTCGAGAATTTGCAGTGAGAAGCAATTCTACACAGCTGACAAATCCGTTCGATGCCGCCAAATGAAGCGGAGTATACTTTCCTTCGTCTTCGTTGTTCGGGTCGGCACCATGTTCTAAAAGTAATTGCACAACTTTTGCAAACCCCTTCTGAGCAGCTAGGCATAATGGTGTTTGCTTCTTCGCAGAGCGAGCGCTGACAGGGGCTTTATGCGCAATCAGCAATTTGCAAATTGCGACGTGACCGCCTCCCGATGCTGCCAAGTGAAGAGCTGTTACGTTTTCTCCGCACTTGGTAGCTGGATTCGCTTTGTGATCTATTAGCAGTTGGCAACATCGCATGTACCCTTTGTGGGCAGCCCATGCGAGAGCGGTGAGCCGTTTCTTGCCATGCGTTAATTCAAGATCTGGCTTGCATCTTAATAATAATAGGCTGAGACATTCGGGTTTGCCAAGTTGTGCCGCCAAAATTATCGCAGGCAGACTACTACCTACACCCCCATCGGGGGGGCCACCGCCTGGGTGTAGTAAGGCCGGTGCTTCCGTTGCTGCAACACGCTGATTCCACACCATTCGAGATAATAATACCGCCAAACAATGTGGATGACCGAGCCGCACGGCTCGTCCCAGCTTTGCGGCCAGACCAGCCCTGCCATCACCAAGTCGACCACCGCCCGAGCAAAAGTTACACATGTGGGGAAGCCCCCCCATAAAATTGCGCATGTCATCGGGATAGCCTCGCTTCTGGAAATCCGAGTCGTCCATAGATCCCCTTCCACGAGGCCGTCTCTCCGCTAATGGACTATCATCAGTGCAAAGCACACATCTGCAAGGTTCTGGAGGGGGAGGAATCAGATCTGAATCAGAATCATCATCTTCTGGATCAGAATCAGTTGACGAACCAGAAGTAGATCCAGGCACATCCACCAGATCGCTGTCGTGATGCAAATGGCCGCCAAGCCCATGCTCAACCCCGATTCCGTGGAGGATGTGAGATTGCGGGTTCAGCCCGACATGAGCACCAGGCAGCCCAGTCGCAACGTCATACAATCCCGCATGATAATGTCCCACCGGCCCATGGAGATGAGAATTTTGGTAATTGCATGAGCAGCCGGCATGTCCCATCATCGGTGGCGGTGAAGATGACAACGCCGACATTCCCATTGTCGGGGGAGGCATCGGAGGAGTCAGATCGGCAGTCGTTGGCTCTGCTCCGAACATGCGTTCCAAAAGCAAGCGTGCCCGAGTGCGTACGTCAGGAATAACGTGAGATGTTAGGGCCTCAATGCGCTCGACACCGTGAGCTTCAGCCACAAGCGAGGCCATCTTGTTGTAGCCATTCCCTTCCGAAGCGGCTGCAATCTGGCCGCTTATGAGGATGTTTCGCAATCCTTTCAACGCTACAGCTGCCACCGTTCCGCAACGCTTCCAAAATACGTCAAGTTCCTTGGAGCACGTCAGTAGATTGCAAAGAGCGCGGACGCCATTCTTTTCCGCCAGATACGCGATTTGAGCTGGATCACGATTGCTCGACAAATTAAATAACACCCATGTCGCGTCCTCTCGACAAGCCGCGTCTTGACTGTCCAGCAACTTCAGTAGCGGCGGTAAGATGTCGGCATCGAGCACATCTTGCACCTGATGCGACGATTCAGTAATGTTGGATACGATCCAACAAACCTCTTTCCGAATACTACCCTGCGGCGACGAAAGCAACGAACGTAAGCAGGGAAGCGCGTCACTATCAATTACCACCTGCGTTTGCCGATCGTCGCCGCAAGCCACGTTCCCCAACACTTGCAGCGCAGCGGACTGCACCGAGTTGGGGACGGATCGCGATTTTGACGGTCGCAACAGGGCAACAAGCTTCGGTACGACGTCTGCTTCGAGTATAGCCTGAATGCGATCATTCTGGATACCCTCTCCAAAGAGTTGGCAAAGCCCCAGACATGCGTCCCTTAGCACATGCTCCTCCTTGTTCTCGTCGAGAAGAGCTGCAAACGTGGCGGCTGATTTGCGAACCTGCATGTTCGGGTCGCGAAATTATGCAAGCACGACCGGAAACGCGCAATGACGCAGCAGAGCATAAACAGGGCGAAGCTCAATAGTCAGCATTTGACTGACAAATTCGAGAAATGCACTATCAAATCCGCACGTCATTTAGCCACCGGACACAGTGGCGAAAAGAAGGCCCATTTTCATGCGATTCTCGGACTCTGATCCGCCAATGCTCGACAACCTCGTCTGCACCCGGCACACGCTCGAGGTCTCGGCAGTGTGCGAGCGGGACACAGACCCAAGACGCAGCAAACGAATCATCATGCTTTGCCTTCAACAGGCTTAGCATTACTGCGATGCCACTCTGTCACACCCTAGCTGCAAGCTAAATCCGGTGTCCGACAGCACATTGGCAACTACGTTGGTTGAAACGTGCAAATGTAAAAACTTACCTGTGAAAGTGGAAGTTCGTGCGGAGATTGCACAGCGTCGCGGGGAATAGCATCCCAGGGCGGGGCATAGTCGACCATATCTGGATGCGGGCGGCGTGCATGCAGTGGAGCAAACGGCCGCGCTTGCTCAAGCAAGGCGGTCTGTGGAACTCCCCCAGCGATGTTTGCTGTGAGAGTCTCCCTCTCAAGGCGGTGCGAAGGGCAAACCTAGCACTTAGTGTGGCAAAGAGAAAACCGAAGACCAACGGAATGAAGCACTTGGAAGACAAGCGAAGCACACGCGGGAGGGGGAAGGCGGCGCGAAAATGGCGTAGATAGTGTGCGTGGGGGTGGGAAGATTGTGTCGGGGTGCGTGATTGTGTGCTTGAGAGAGAGGTGTGCAATGTGTGAGAAAAGGCAAGGACGGCCGTTCGGAGCGGTGCGGTTGATGTGAGAAGAGGGCTGACGCTAGTAGGGAGGGGGGTGTCGGGGACGAGACCGAGGGAGGGTTACGAGCAGAATTTTGTGGCACTGCTCCACGGGTGCAGGAAAATGGAGTGTGATAGTGTGGGGGTGCAGGGGGGGGAGGCCGGTAGAGAGCTGCGTCAAATGGAATTCGGAGTGGGCGCCGGCGAGCTAGACACGTGTCCTTTCGCTCATTTGCTCATGCCGCCACGGGAAGTCCCAATTCGTCGATTTCTCGAAATCATTCGTTAATTGCAATCCTTACAGTACTCAATGTCGATGCAGGCTTCGGCCGCGTAGAGCACCGGCAGCGACGCCCGGCCTTGCACGTGTTTGTCTTCACTATCCCCGCCTCGCATTTAGATGCTCTGGAACATTCTGGCTCAGCCATTCTATATGTACATGACACCGTCAGGCGTCACATCCCTAAACAGCCTTGTCGTCGCACCCACAACTTGCACTATAATGTTACTTGTGGAGGTCCACAAATTGCACCACCTCCCGGACCTTTCGTAAGTGAAGAGTGCATGCGTCCACTATTAAATCCCCAGCGACGACACCGTTTATTTACCGTACAAACACTTTTACCATGTAAAGCCTTTACAAGCTATTTATTCCCATGCTGCATCAACAAGTTTATCCGAATCCAGTCCAGCCCTTGTCCAGCTTTGTCTAGCTTGGCCCGGAAGCGATCCTCACCCAACTAGTCCTAGCCTAGACTAACTCAGCGTAACCGATCCTTGCCCTCCTCCCCCACGAAGGTCACGCTCGTACGGCCACCACCTTGATCGCGCGCGCCGTGCAAAAACTTATTTAAAGCCCCAGCCCTCAAGAAGCGCCCATTACGGTTTACATGCTTCCCTCGTTCAGTTTTGCCCTACTTCTTCCTCCTCGCCCTCCTCAATGGCTTCCGAGGCAATTTTCCCAATTGTAGTCACCGCAGCAGCGGTCGCCCCCAGCCCAAGTACTAGTAGCAACGGGTTAAGAGCACTTTTCCCATCTCCTAGTTCTGTGAGCGCATTCACAGCAGCGCCCGCACTTACATATGCAATCGTGCCTGGAAGCATTCCTAGCCAACTGCCCGCAATGTATGCGGGAAAGTCGACCGACGTGAGCCCGTACAGGTAGTTGGAAATGGCAAACGGTAACAACGGTGAGCACCGCAATAACAGTACAATTTTGAACCCCTGGCGCCCAATAGCCCGGTCCAGTGCTTGAAAACGCGGGTATCGTTGCGCCAGTTTGGTGATCGAGTCGCGCAGGCCATAGCGCGCAATTAAAAATGACACTGCTGCAGCCGCTGAGCCCGCCAGTGATACGGTCACCGTTCCTTTTACAACCCCAAACAAGTACCCCGACCCGAGCGTTAGGGGCAAAGCAGGAACCGCAACAAGCTCAAGCACAAAGTAGATGCCCGCGTACAGGAAAACTGCCCACGGTCCTAGCGTCTCGAACCACTCGGCCAGCCCAAGCCATGTCTCCTGCGAGACACCTCCGGTCACCGCCGCCACTCCACCCACTGTCAGCGCAAACAACAATATTCCTGCTCCAATAAGCACGCGCCCATCCAAAGGTTGCCCCTCCTCCTCTGTTGCCGATTCGTCGTCACCAGCCGCCCCTGAATCCACCTCATCCGCGCCCTCATGCTCTGGGTTCTCCTGAGATTGGATTTGTGCCGAAGTGTTGCTGGACGCGCTTCCGTAATTGGTGTAGGTGCGGGCGGCAGGAGGGACATGAGCGGTATCGTCGTCCCCCGAGCCGGGGACGACCATGCAGTGGGCGGCCGGGCGCGCCGCTTTGGCAGGTTGAGTCCGGCAAACGAAGGCTGAAACGCGCAGCGAAACGCAGCCGGGAAGCGCAGCAGGAGCACAAAAGGTGGGAACGGAAAATGCGGCGGTGCGCGTTCTTCGCATGATTGGGTGGCGCGGGCGACAGGCCAAAGCAGCGGAGTGCCCGAGGGGAAAGGAAGCTCGTTGGTAACAATGGTTGGAAAGCTAATGCACAGTGGGGCCAGAGATTTGGAGAAAAAGAAACAGTATTTGGTGGTGTTGTGGTATGCAGAGAAGGCGCAAAGCGTGGGCCCGGCAGGAAGCTCCGGACGCAAACGGGTATTGGGGGGGGGAAAGCGGAAAAGATTCGCAAGCTTCCGGAGTACAGGAACGTCACGGCACGATGATAGCAAAGAGAGGCAAGGAAATTAAGGGCGTAGAGTGAAGGCGATAACAGAGTAAAAGTGATACTGTGAGAGAGGGTACCTACGCCCAATGCCACGCCACTCTTTGAGTATATCCCTAAGATGCCGGCAAGAGGACTGTGAGAGGATCGATGCGGAAAGAGTGCGACGAGTTGAACCAAATGAGATGCAGTGTGCGGCGCTCAGGGCAGAGGCACATTTCCCATTGTGATCCCCGAGACCTATACGCTGACTCGATTGATGGAGACCACTGCAAAATCAGTACACGTGTGTGGCGAGTAGGGATATCAGATTCGTTTCCTAAGCCAACCATGTGAAGCCAAGTGCAGTACTGCTACTACACACGCAAACTCCGCAGAGAGTATGCCTACTAAATTTAATTCACTGTTGTGCCCCCCGTGGGCGACCGCAGGGTATTGTCATTCCACGGATTTTTGCTGAGGGAATGTCATTGCATTACTCGTACATGAGTATTCTTCGCTACAAACTTGCACGATTCTACCAGCATTGGCGTAGCATTCACGTAAGATGTTGTTCTTCATCCTTGAGTGCTTGTGTAGGTGCCGGGATTCCTGAACAAACTACTTCGACCAAGTCTGCAAGTAAAGCAGAAAGCTACAAAATTCACAGTAAATTCAGACGAACCCAATACAGTATTGATTATTTACGTTTTGTGTAGACAGCATGTTTATGCTAGGGACACGTTGCCACGTGGACTGGGAAAATGACTAGTCCAATGTAGCCTGTCAGGAAGCGTCGGATGTTGGACATAAATATTTGCAATTGAAAATTGGTGTCTGATATTTATGTCGATATTTCTGATCCAAATTTTGAAACATGATTTGAGATGTAATTCTGCTTAATGGATTGAATGCAAGGCGGTACCCACTTGATGTATATGGCACCTTTGCCTCTCTCGGTCCGAAGCGACATTTTCGTTGAATCCTGAACACATTTTCTGCCGGGAATATACGATAGAACTAGCACGAAGCGGGAACTAGCTTGCGGATGCGAAGGCACAGACTCATTACAGAGTGATGTAACGACTGTGGGACATTGCCCCTGGAGTAGTGAAAGCATACCCCGGGGTAACCTAGTAGTACATCGGACGAGCTCAGTCAATAGCTAAAAGATGGATCCACAGCTCGAAAACCCACCAGTAGTACTGCGATTAGAAATTCAAGGAGATGGTAACTTGAGCGACATCCATCGGAGAGAACATTGTCTAACGGAACATATTCCAATATACACAGACTCGTGTCTGAGTTGCAAACTATAGTATGCCCATGAAGGCTTTTGAACACCATGATCCCGTTCATGTGTGCAGCGCTGGTAGTCTGGTGAAAATGTACTCACTCAGAGACCCCTATCTCACAATTGGGTGCTCGAGCAGGCATGTATTCACCTTCATTGCATGAAAAGGACTGCGCTGATCGTATACGCAGTAATTGACCCCTCAAAGTCCTAAATACCACTTTAACTACGTCGGCAACCAGGAATACGCGGTTCAGAAAAGAAGGTTTGTCGTTTCAAATGTAGGGAATTACATCGCGAGCACGGAAAGGCGGGTAGGAGCTCGCATGATTTGCAGTAAAGGCGGGGCCGTATCAAAAAAGTGAGGTATTAGCCTTGAACCGGAGAGAATGGGTGCTCCAGTAGCCCTGCGGTGCATTACCCTGGTAAAGTTTGAAAGTAGATAACGGATTTATTGCCTAAGAAACGAGCAGCAATACTACTGGTGCTGCATTGCAGAGGTGACAGGGTGAATAGAAACCAACTTAAAGGACTTTGTAGAAAAGAAAAGGGTTGCGTCAAGGTCAGACTCTCAGTGCGAATACCACACGCGGTGAAATACGCAAAGAAGGTGGGTAGAAGGTGTTCGTTAGGAGGCGTACGGCAGCGGTTGTGGAAAGAGTAGCTGCCTTATGGAGGGGGTGAACCGCACTGCACCGTGCTTGCATACGTGTTCATGTAACGCAACAGTTCTGGGCACGCGGCGGTAAACGAATAGCAGAGGGTTACTTTATAAACTGTTTTTGGTTTCGTTGAGTGATGCCGGATTATGGCAACGGCGGGTTCCAAAATGACCGGACTGCTACCACGCAAACAAGGGCGCAGACCCGACATGTACAGAACCAAATGAGCTTGTGCGTCCATGGCCGCAACAAACAAGCCCGATTGTAAGCCCTTCCGCAGAGTGTACGATGAGCTTCCACAGAAAAGGGTCGCAAATCCGTACTTCGTCGATATTTTGTTCACAAGCTTGTCGAAACGATGTGGTAATCTGCCGTCTACGTTGTCGACTGCATAGAGCCGTAGGAGGACGTGAGCGCCCGGAGGTAGTCGGAAAGTTCGACCAGCCACGCTCGTTGGCGTGTTATAACAATATTGAGCACGGAGGTCATACGCGATGGGGCATGCGCGACAAGGGAAGTGAATGGGTATGCGTTTGTCAGTCAGGTAACGGATGCGCACAACCACCGGGTGCAATATCCTGGTAATCCTTCCACCCATACTGCGCTTTTCGGAATATCATAGAATGCAAACTTTCGGGACATTCTAGAACATGGAACTTCTTGTAGTATGGCGGTCTCTTGCATTGGTGCCAACTTCAAAACAAATATGTTTCGAACTACTACGTCTAGCGACTGCCTGCATCCACTACTCGCACTTAGTTTCCCAGTACAATACCCTTTTCATGGTGTGAGTCATGCAGCATACTGTAGGTCTGCGTCTCATCTTCCGTACCCCCATGGCGCACGAGGACCCCAAGAGCTGTCTCACGCCGATAAGCTTACGTCGGACCATCCAATTCTCAGGTGCCTTTGGACGGATTGCGTGCCAATGCACCGAAGATGGCCCCGGGAATCATACGTCACCTGCGGCTCTACGTAACCGAGAAGTATGCCTGGTGAGGTTCAGATGCACTTGCTAACGCTTAATTGTGCCGACCTTATAAGTTAAGACACAAATTGTATAACTATTTGCTGAATTTTGGGATGGTGTCACAATCAAAAGAGAAGGAGAGCAACGACTATCTTGTTTTCCGCGTATGAAGTGGCAGACTGGACGGGGGCTGGTGGAAGGCACCAGATTAGGGCATGCCGACAATAGGGCGTTTAACTGTACCACTTAGCTCAAACGTAGTGTTTCTGTCTTGCTAAGTACAGTCTGCGGGGTAGAGCCTCCGTGCATGGTACCGTAACTTATTAACAATCTATACGCGAAGTCATAAATCTGGCACTGCTTCGCTCGCAAAAAACTGCAGTCATTTCCAGCTCAAGGCTGAGGTTTACAGGTAAGCCAGTACCGCGTGAGACGGAGGCACCTTCACCCTGCTCTGCACGGTTGCATCTCCTTAAAAGGAGGAGAGGAGAACGGGTGCCCACAACTGACTCCACCTTGCTCTGGCGTTGCTAACAGTGCCCCCAAGAGGGGTGGCGCGGAGTTCTGGGCCAGAACAAGTCTTAGACACATCATTTGAAGCGTAGAATCAAAGTGAGGCGGCAGTCGACGTGAACAAGAGGTTGTACACGTGTATATCGTGAAGTTCAAAACTAAGTACTTATTCAGATCGGTGGTGTGGCACTAATAAGAACAGTTATGATCTGCTGATGTGTCAACATGCAAGAAAATGGAAGTTGATTTTCCTGATCAATTTCGCACATTCATCGACTCACGTTTTTTCATCTCGGCAAACCCGAGCTCGTGTCATTAGTGACACCCCTGATCTAATTCTTGATCTCTTCTCAAGCGTTTTTATTCTGCTACAGCGCCCCAAAATCCCCCACCTTTCTGGGCGACCTTTCTTGAAGCTGACTCGAAGACTTTCCCAGACGCCATAGTGTGGCCTGTTGGTTCGAACCGATTTTCGGACTGGCACGTCGTAATTGGCATTGTCTTTTCTAAACGCAAGTAAGTCACATCTTCGAGTAGGCACCCATTCTTCTGCACTACATGTCGGGACCGCAATCAAATCTTCGGGGTTATCGGAACCCGATGAAATATCTCAACAACTGACATGATACGGCCTACCACCCCCACCCGCACTAGTACGGCAGGTGACCTGCAATTCTGCATCGTATAATACGGAGAAAATCGCCTTCTATGCTGTACAATCACTAGTCCTTAGAAGTTTGAGGAGGGAGCAGAAGCCAGCACCTCACTTCGCCTTGGCAGTGGCCATGCTTCAGGCGACCACCCCAGGCCGAGAGGCGTACGCTTCTTCTGCTCGGTACGTCCTATAGGTATTACACGAAGGGTAGAAAGAAAGTGAAGAGCGAGTGGACGGCAAAGAGGGGTTGTATGAGTGTCTTTCGTGGCATTCAAAAGTACCTGGTGTATTAGATGAGTTTGGTATGACTAGTGGGGGGGTTTGGGTTGTGTCCATGCGAAAATACATGAGTAGATGGATGCAGCTCTTTACATTTGTTTTCGCATATCCACCAGCCCACGTGTTTGCACACCTTCTGATCAATACAGTAGCTACTAGTAACACAGCACCTGTCCCTGGAACTGTTCCCTTTTGGGCCAGACGAACTGAGCGTTTACGGCCTATCTTTACCAACGATTCGCACTTAAAATTATTTTTACGCTTCCTTTCCCACGTGTGACGCCGATTGAAAAGTCTAATGACGGGTTACGTGTTACTCGTGAGGAGTCTGGAACTCCTCCATTTGAAAAGAAGCCACCAGATGGGGGTCTTTTTGCAGGGTTAGCTTCGCACAACCATCTGCACATATTCTCTCACATGGACAGATCACTACACATGCTCCTCATGACTTCCAACCAATCTTAAGTAGTCTTGCCAAGTCTGGCGCGAGTAATAGAAAATGTAGAAACAAACCTAAGCGCGAGTCGTCGTCAAAGAAATGTTAGAGACATGTTTCCTTTGGTCTCTTAAGTTCGATTTTTTCTAAGATGGGTGGGGTGGACCTTATACTACTCTACTGTGCAAAACAATCCCTGACTTCGGGATTTGAGTCGATGTGGAGGGTTCGTGTGCGAACCCCCTATTTTGAGATGAATGTATTAGGGTTAGCGGGTCCGGGGAATACAAATTCGGGAAATGGAGGTCTTCTGAACGATTATGGGATTAGGGTTTGGGGATGGGTGAAAGCGGAAACTAGTTACGACCTACTCGGATAATTTCTTGTCTGAGCATACTCACTTATTCTGCGCGATCAGCCTGCAAGGAAGGTTAGTTCTGCTCGTAGTGGCATTGGTCGCTCTCTGCCCTCGCAGAACTGTATGAACAGATGTGTGTCTACCCTTTAAGCTGAAAAATGCTATTTACATACTGAAGTATCGTCGTACGTGTAGATCACTACCCCTCTCACCAGTAACGCACGACCAATTTGAACTATTGTGGATAAGTCTCGCACTTATTCCACGAGGTGTTGGTAGAACTTGAAGCGCTGTTCCTCGTCACAGAGTGGCTATAGACGTGTTTTTTCGTGCGGCGGAAAAGATACGTTTCCTTAAGATGGGTCGGACTTCACTAGGCACAGGGGTTGCGACTTTTGCGCTTGTGAAACTACATGAGTATATGGGTGTCGGAACTCAGATCTGAAGAACATCATCAATCTGCTCATTTATTTTCACGTCTGCACGGTGCTAATCTTGTCAGTAGTGATACTCATTCTATCTGAAAAATTACGTGTTTTCGAATCCCAAGGCAACCATGTTTGTAGCTGGTCCTCGACACCGAGTCACGCAGCACCTTGTTTCTACTCTTTTCGTGACACCTGTAGAAGCTGTGAATATTTTCTAAGGTGGGGTGGGTCTCACTAAAAACAGAGATAGTGATCTGGTCATGTGAGAATGCAGCATGTAAGCAGATGGATGTTGGCTGTCAGATTGAATTTCAGACACCCATCATCTCATGAACTTCGTCATGCTCAAATCGCTATCCTTGTGAATACTGACAGCCAATACAACTCCAAAATTACTTACTTTTGAGTTCCAAGATATACCCATGCATATCCTCTCGTTTACGTCGGCTTACGCAATGTTATGTTTTTACTCTTCGCGTAATACGAATAAGTCCTGTTTAGCACGAAACGTCTATAGTTCTCGTGCTGTGGGCGCCAGCTATAGCATGGCCACTGAAAAGGCGGTGTGAGGTGCTGGCGTCTGAGCTCCTGTCGTGTTTTTGGGGATATGTGCCCAAATAACGTATCAGGAAGGCGGCCCCGTATGAAACAATGTCGCCTCGACTATAGGCCTGAGTGTCTTCCTGCAACTGTATAGACTTTATCGTCGACGGCGTAGTGCCAGGAGTCTGAATTTGTTCGCCCATAGTTGACCTGTGACGAGGCGATACCCCGAGTAGTCCGTACAACGCCAACGAAATGCGAGGGACACAAACAGCATGCTTCAGACTCGTGCTACGGATAGACGAATACTTTCGGTCACGCAACAGACTGATGCCGGCTGCCAACACTACCACTTTCAGGTACTTCTTACGCGGGCTAAGGAGCCAGGGCTGTGTTCTCAATGTTAATCGCCGATTTATCTGTGTAGGTCTACAGGCATCCTACAAACAAGTATTTCCCCGACATAATGGTGTCCCAGACCATATGGTCACGCTCCATACCCATAATGTCTTCACCCGAGTATTGACAAAGTTTGCGGTGCACATTAGTCCGCTGGTGATACGCGAAGAGATGTGTTTCTGCTTGCCGAGGGTCACCACGAAGGTGGTTCTAGCAAGACTCTGTGTTAGATGGCGCTACTTACTTTTGCAGTATTTCAAGAGGGTCCCCGAAGTCCATGGTTGCTAACGATAATCCACTGCGGTCCATTAGGTAATTTCCGGAAAAGGCACGATGGCGAAGCCTCTTCTTGCCGAAAGCGAGTGTGAAGGAGCGGGAGTATTTCGAAAAGCGAATCCAGCCTCCGCGGCACACGAGAGAAAGCTCAGGGTTGCTTATTGTAGGGGTGATGTCACCAATTTTGCGCAGTGGATCAGTCCTCTCCACTTCGGTGAGCGAGAAAGGTACAGACTATACAGAAAGTTCGGTTGTACTCGCCCTCGCTGCGGATTCCAGGCCGATGGAACTTGTAGTACAGGAAGCAGAGGCACCAAAGCTTGATAAGAAGGGACATCATCGTCGTAGCTGCCAAGAGGCTCTGCGGCAGGCAAACTTTCCAGCATAGCAGGGCCGAGCTTAGCCGGGGGCTATATCCGGACATGAGAGTGTTGCTCGTCTTTTGAAACGGAGTACGCTAAAACTTGCTGCGTATATTCAGCACGTGCGAAGTAGGCTGCAAGGAGAAGGTCTGGCGGAAGTGGAGAAAGATCGGAGATGTACAGCATCTTCCAATGGGCGGAGATGCCGTCTGGTACCTACTGAGTACAAGAAGCCATGGCCGCTCGTGGGCACTGTCGTTTGCACCGAGACTGTGCAAGGATTCGCGCGCGCCGGAGTACTCATAGTTGTAGACGAGCCCGCCACTCGACTCACGCTTATGCTATCGGCTGTGAAGACAAAAGAGTATTAAGTACTTTCAGACTGCTACCACAATAGGAGATGGGAATTGACATGCAGTGATACTGTAATAACGGGCAATCGAACGTATTCACGGTTCCGTACGGTCTACGGTAATTAGTAGGCAAGGGGGCCAAGCTCTGGAATGGAGAAAACTGCCGCAGGATCTACATGAATCGCAGGAACGTGAGTGTGAACCTCGGCAGATCTGCACAGCTGCACTGGCGCCCACAAAGTTTACCAAGCAACAGGGTTCTTTTCCTTGTGATTCGACGGCGTGCGCAGGCCAGTAGCACTGGTTCGTCTCGTGAGAATACCGGATTGGAACAGAGGTTGGGCAGGATGCGTAGAGTGGTCGGAGAGTGGGGAAAAATAGGGTGTGCGATGCGATGTTAAGAGAGTCGGTCGTTGTAGGTGGGGAAAGTAAAGAAGTGAGAGTGACGGCAGGGCATAGTGGTGCAAATTAGAACGGAGGTTATACAAGCTATGCAGCGTCGCTGACGAGTGCCAAAAATTTTCGTGCACAATGCGGCGCGGGGAGTGTAGGTCGATGGAGATGGAGAGGGAAAGGGAGTCGAGGTGATCGTGGGGCGTGATGGTGCAATCTGGAAAGGAGGTTACGCGTGCTGTGCGGCGTCGCTTAAGATTGGCGAGACACGGGAGGGGCAATGCGATGCGGGGAGAGTGGGTCGTGGCAGATAGAAATGGTGAGAAAGTGCGCTTGATGGTGAGGCGTGGTGATACAAACTGGAAGCAAGGTGGGGCGAGATGCGTGAGGTGTTTGGAGATGGGCAAGACGCACTGTGCGCAGTGGGATACGAGCGTTGTTGCTCGTTAGACGTGGAGAGGGTGAGAGAGTCTAGGGTGATGGTGGGATGTAGAGATGTAAATTAGACGGAAGTCTGGGCAAGTTCTGTATCATCGTTGGAGAGCTGCAAGATACGTGAAGCGCGATGCGATGTGTGAAAAGTTGCCCGCTGGAGGTGGAGATGTTGAGTGACTGGCGGTGGTGGTGAGGCTTGGTGGTGCAAAATGGGACTAGGGTAGGGCGGGATGCATGTTGTGGGGGGATGGTGGCAAAACATGAGGTTTGCAATGCAATGTGTAGAATATGAGTAATTGGAATAAGAGAAGGAGGCAGCACACCGGTGATGGTACGGCGGTGTGATAAGGTTAATTTTGTATATTTCTTAATACTCTACGAGAAGTGCACGTCCTGCAGTACGGAAACCTAGTAACACTAGACAGGACGGCCAAGATATGCAGTGAACATACGATGTAGCTGCATTAGGTTCGTTGCGCAGCGGTACTGCGCTCCGACTTGCGAAAAGTGCGGTCACAGAGCGGTAAAACTAGGCATGGACTTCCATACACTGCAGTACGCCACGTACTACAATTGCATTGCGGACTGACACAGACCATGATATTTTAGTTAGTAGTACAAGACCCAAATTCCCAGCAAATGGACGTCTGGATGTAAGTTTATTAGACCTAGACACACGTCAGTTGAAAGTCCGAGTCTAGTAATACAGCACACGGACATCCACTTCATAGAAGTCCTCCTTCACTACATCTAGGCCGTGACACCCATCTACTGGAAGTCCGAGTCTAGTACTATTACACATAGAGCTGCGAAGAGTGTAGTAAGCCGTGGGTCTCACTAGACCTCATACGGCAACGAGTGAACGTACGCGTCCATTCCCGGAATCATAGACGTGATCGCGCTATATGTAAGCACCTGTTGCCTTTTAGAACCGGGCATCTTCCCCCGGGGTGTGGTTTATAAGGCCACTGTAGTGCCAGGGACATACATACAAGCCGGGGCGGGCCCAATAATTTGGCGCTTGCGACCAGTTTCCAAAACCGCAACTGATTAGGATATTAAGATATATGGCGTACGCTAATGAAGTATACTGCAAACTGGTAAATACTTGTTCAATGACACTCCGAAGAAGGAAGAGGGGTCCAGACAAGTGCAGCACCGCCAATGTTGGATCAGGTGGTGCCGCCGGCGCACGCCACTACTGAACTAAATGTGCCGTCGGAATACCGTTACTCGGGTGCCCATAACATAGTACGGTATTTGGTGTCTATTTCGAGTGGTCCGCACCAGGCAGTCGTTCAACTGTTTGTTGTAGCCTTCTGTCAGTGCATTCTCGCTTCGTGTTGCAGACCCACTCCGTGGCTTTCCGCGATTCCAACGAGGCAACGACGACGTGCTCTACGACATGCTCTCTATGAGAGAGTTTAGACCTACCTTTTTCAATACTATTCGTGAAACATAATCACGGCGGGATTCTGTAGGCGTATATAGAGGGACAGTTCGGTCGACTTTCATCTCTCTAGTGGATACAGAGGTTTTAGAGCGCAGACGGGCTCGTCACAAGGATCTTCAATCCAGATCGGCAACGTTAATTGTCGATGTTGACCACGAGAGGGTAGGGGCAGTGTTAGTGGTCTTGTAATGCGTTTTGAATTGTCAGCGAAGGGGTACAGTCCTGTTACAGGCAAGGCTTCACAGTAATTAGGTACAAAGCACGCCGTACGAGTGTATGCGGTTCTGGGAAGGCGTATCACCAATAACACCTGTCTACATTAAACAATTAAGCCACTTTCTGACGAGGGCGATCATTTAAGTACACCCGTAAACTACTCCGACCCTAAATTCACCTCCCGAGACACTCTACAACCAAGAAAACGATTGCCTCATCATGTTCTCGGATAGCTGTCCTTACTAAATTATGCGGTACTGCTACCATAGGGTACAGTAGCGCGGTCAGAACCATTCAGCAGCAAGGTGAGTAAGCCGCCGGCGTACAGTAGCTCCGCTGGCCATCGCACATAAGATTGACTGGCCGTTCGCACGCATAGTATTCTCCAGACAGTCTTCAGACTGTCAGTTGTGGCAGTCTGTCGATGAATTTTCGCATCGTGTCCCGGAGATGCACTGTGGCATTCCACAAACTCCAGAGCGAGCGGAGCACAATCTCGGCAACGAATGGCTCGACGTGGCCCCTAAAAGACTGATGCTCTTTCACGATGCTCAAAACCTTCATCAACCTCACATGCTACATGAGCGGGAACCACTACCAGAACCAGCCACAACCGGCTGCTACAATATCGCATAAATCTCCCCTCTGCACCGGATCTCGATTTCTCATTCTTCTTCAAGTGCTACTGGGTTGTGTAGGAAGCGATTTCAAGCAACATTTTGGGAGTTGACTGACCAGTTTGCTAGTGTCTGCCATGTCGAACGTATTTTTCTCATTTCCAAAACCATTTCATGAAACTTCGAGATAACAAAAGTGGACGGCATTTTGAGCTCTGAGACGAGCCAGAACCCCACCCTGCTTCTCAATGAGAGTATATTTGCGATTTTCAGCAGGCCTTTGTGATAGTTGCGTGCCGGCAGAATTGATCCCTGCTTTTGTCACCATCACAGTCGTCTCGGTTCGTTGACTTCTGGGTGTACCCACTCAATCCATTTGCTGCATGTTAGAAGAGCTACAGATTACTTTACCACAGTCAAAGAACAATTCTGCGTGTTAGGAAAACTAGAGCCTATGGAAAGGGAATCTCTCCTTCTCAGATCACAGCCATGCAGTATCAATATTGCTCCTCCGTCATTATGCAATTTAGGGTAGCGACGCTCTTCTCTGCATGCATCACCCCAGTAGACTCTGAAGCAGTCTGCCACCTACATACTGTACTCAATCTCTTCAGAAAGTATTACATCCATCCAAACTCACTCATCCCTAGTCTACAAGCTTTCGTACGAACCGGTCTTTCCTCTAGCTCGGTGGATCCTCCATACTTGACTGAGGTCGCACTTATTCAAACATTGAGGTCACTTGAAGCAGGTACACGTGCTCAGCGCATTTTGCACTAGTTACTGAACTCTGTTCCGGCTGTGCTCTTGTAGCTTGCTTCTGCTCTCTGCGTACTTCTCTGCCGAGACGCATCTCCAAACTCATCATTTCTTTCGATGTTCTCCTACTCTCTTAGGGTGTTCCAGAACGTCCTCGGTGCGGCAAAATCAAGCGATTCATTATTGCGGTCAACCAGTGAGCTCATCACCAGCTAGGTGGGTATTTTCTGAGGTACCCAAGTCCAGGGTAGGGCCTTTCTCATGTCTCCACCAAATTGTTCAGTCAAGTACCTCGCGGTCGCTGCATTGCTGCCAATAGCTCCATTGTTGCTCCAATTAAAGCTTAGAAATACTACTCATAAGTCCTGGGGTTCTTGCTATCTGCAAGACGTCAATATTTGGACATGAAGAACCTACGTGCTATATTTATGTACAACTGTATATACGTCGTCCCAGTACGGCGGTAGACGGTAGTACTACGGTTGGTGCAGCTGATAGGCCCACTTCAGCGACATCCTATACGCGGTTGAGAGTTGTCTATGGAAAGGACCACTAATCTTTATTTCGTTTAAAGTTGTGTTTAGCGCGTCTTCTGTACTCACTGAGCCTGTGATAGTATCTATCGAACCTTTTCCTATGCCCCAAATGACCTGACCTCTGGCGTCATATGATCTCATGATGGTGACTAAAACAAATGCATGTCACATTAGGTCTTTTTATCCGTTTTGAAGGGTGTGGTACCTTTACCGGTCACCTCGTGCTCTAGCCTCGCTCAAGTACTAGACCCTGTATTACCACTCCCAACTGTGCGGAGACTGCGCGGTGGTCTTCAGGCCATTGAGAGAGTTTCTGTCCGCGAGTTCACCTCCGGTTGATTGCTATTCCTGTGCACCTTCCTCTGTAAGGAATCGATTGGTTTCGCAGTAGTTCTGTTTCATGATTGGGCGAAACATAAAATCTCAAGAGGCGGACATCATACAATAATATTTTTTAAGGTGGTAATCGACATCGACACAACGGAGTCATGCATGCAATGTGATAGTGATCGAATTCTTGGAAGCTCTAGAACCTTCTGGACTCTTGCTACGAATTTGCAAGAAAGATCTAAAATGCAGACAACTATTGCACACCGACATCATATTCAGGTCCTATATATGAAACTATCCCGATGTTGCAGACGATACTGTTGCTCTTCTTCATAATCACGACCATGCACCTGCTGATCGTTCCTCTCAGAGCAGTCTCTACCAGTCCTGAGACAAAAACTTTAAGCTTCTCAGCAAATTGTTTCGAAACATCTCGAGTATGTAAAAGTTTGCTTCGTCGTGATCTCATCAAATAAACTGCGAGACCAGTGAGCCGCCTTGGATATTATACCATCAAATATCAGACGCTCATGCGTTTTTACGGTCACAGGGTCTTCAACTCCCCGTCGGGGGACACGTTGTCATCTGAGGCTTCAGATTTAAACCTCCCTGGGAGCCTATAAATTTACTTCCACATCATCCTCAATCAGCCAATGTGTCGATTGACATTACAAACTGTTTGCAGTGAGTGCCCAATTCTTTTGGCATCTTGGGTGCAGTTTCCAGCATTTAGCAACGCATATAGCTGGTGGAGAGAAGGTGATTCACTTCTCCTCGTCTGCTTTGTTCTGACTTTTTTTTCAATATGGGGTCATCATGCCAACAGCTATTGTGCCAGTGACCTATGCGGCTTGTTCCATAACATATGTCCCATACTTCTGGGATGTCTATTTCGATGCTGTCCACGAAAGGTTTAGAAGCACAGGACCTGCACCTTGCAGGATGTATGATGCCGCCAGCCAAGGCTATTTGAATAGATCTGATGATCTAGCACCTGTCTCTGTACATTTACGTGGCTACCACGTGGCCAGGCTTCATAGCCCTTATCGTGAGGTGAGAAATCCTGGGAGCTATTCTTAGTGGTTCAAGGTAGTCTGCAGGGTATTTTATTCCAGATTTCTTGTCAACACCGGCACATTCCAGGCCGTTCTCAACATGCACGTTCATCGCCTCGATCGATGCCAAGTACCCGCCAGCTCAGCTGAATTTGTCAATACAGAACCACAGCCAGATTGGTCGTAAGCGTTTTGGCACACCATGGCTGCAGCTTCTCTCGGAATGTTCGTGTAAATTTACATTTACTGTTGATATCAGCTGGAGACGAATCTTAATGCCCCTGACATCAACTCAAGTTGATTTGATTTCACATCCGCATTCGGTCTTCGTTCCCAGTGCCACATGATGGAGAGTACTGGCCGACATCCCACGTACCCTTATCCCACGCGACCTTGACATACTCTGATCGACGCAAACGCGCTTTGATGGCTTTATGTCTAAATCCCCATAGCCATCCCCGATTTCATTGATTAATCCCTTGCCTAGGTTCTGTCTGTGATCTGTATTCTCTGCCCTGCTTCCAGCTTCGGTAAATGCTATGCACCTCTGGGGCTGTTCGACCAGGTAGTCTGGCATGATCTCACCAGAACGGTTAGGAATCGAATGCTTGCTGGTCGACGCACTGCTGCACGACATGGGACGATCGCTGGACCGACATCTCCCCATCGGGTACAACACTCCGAGCAGTGATGAGATTTGACTTCTGGCCATCCATTCTACCTAAATATGCTCCCGTTCCTTACTTGTACAGATCACCATTTGGTGTACCTGTCATGGCGGGAATGCCTACATGAAATAGTGAAAGGGGACCAGCGACGTATGGGACGTTCTACGACATAAACTTCATCGATAGGACCAGTGGCCTTCCACCTCCCTGTACGAGCAAATGCATTCAATTCAAGTGTGGCCTCAGCCCGATTCCGAACTGGACCACCAGATTCAATGAATGCGCCGAGTGCATCAATTCTAGTACTATGTATGACGTTGGAACGTTGCCTGACCCTGATTATGACGACATCGGTGTCGATATCACGCTTATAACTGTCGGAATGGTTCCTCAGCAACCCAGAGCTTGGAGTTGCTATCGGACACGCTGCTTCAGCGGATTTTTCCGGACCCTCTCCTTCTTTGATGTATTTCAGTCATTGTGACGTGACCATGACATCGTCGGCGGGGCCTCAGTTGATGCGAAGATCCTTATATTTTTGCCCCTCACGTTAGACTTGTAGACGCCTTTCACGACTATCATCACTTTCTCGGTCTTCCATTCGGCACTGTACCTGTGTTGACACTCCGAGTCACAATTTGCAGGACAAATGCGATTGCAGACTCACCTTCTAACGTGATAGTGGTCGGAAATGAGAGAGGTAGTTTTAGAAAGTCGAGGACTGCTGAGGATAGTCACAGGAGCTGCTGCTTCTCCTGTCGGTAAATGTGGAGAACCCTACCGTTCTCGAACCTTTAACAATACGGGTGGTCCGTCGTGCAAAAATTGATTTTCAAAGCATTCGTAATGATTTAATATTTCGACTGGACAAGTAGCCCCATATGCGCAATTGGTCTCTTGTGAGCCAAAAATTCCTAATGAGTAATACATTGCCACTCATAAAGATAGGGCCACCCCGTATTTTCCAGACTTATCTAAATTTATTATATCTACAGTATAGAACTTATTTGTACATTAACATATATCATCTCGAGAGCCAGTATAATCAGTCATTGGCATATGCACGCCTAGCTAAACGATATAAGAAATATTTGTCTGAAATACACCTGAGCATAACGATAGGGCCAAACGTTACATATGTGTATTTATTGTACTGTTACAACTTTAAAAAGTAAGCCTAGTAGTATGAATGAACGAGAACAAACACTACAATGTATTCAGGCCACCATTAACGATCGCAAGTGTAAACAAGATGGGTAGAGGGACGTCACTCACTGAAGAAGAAAAGGGAAAAATTGCTGCTCTCTCTACGGTCTGTGGACGCTCAAGGACCATCGCAAAGGCCATACACAAGAGTGAGAACGTCTTGTAATCCTACTCGCATTATGAAGGAGGGTATGGGACATGTAAAAGCCCCGGAAGACCGAAACAATTACAGGTGGCATGACACCTCGCCTAATCTGCAAGGCGTCCAACGAATATATTGGATCTAGCGGACCACAACAGACCCTCTAACTCCTCGTGTCTGCTTCCATGGTCCGAAGGACCTTCCACGAGACCATTCATCTGATTTACAAGAAGAAGATCGCGTCACCGATGCTGACTCAGGATTATAAGGTGCGTCTTGTGAGCTGGTCTCGGGTCCATGTGACGTGGAACATGGACTCATGGTCCAAAGGTCGTCTTCAGCGATGAGAGGAAGCTCAACTTTGATGGAGCTTGTGGATTTACGTTCTATTGGCAAGGCGTAAGGACAGATCAAAAGATGTTTTCGAAACGTCAGAGTGGTGGTGGTGGCGCAATGCTCTGGGGCGCCTTTTCAATTGGTGGGAAGACATCCCTTGCTATAGTGGATGGTCGCCAGGATCCTAAGAAGTACACGGAGACCCTACAGAACTATCTCCTTCCCTTTGCGCATGCCAACCACGGCAGTAATTGGGTGTCCCAGCAGGACAACGCATCCATTCACACGTCGAAGCTCACAAAAAGTTGGTTTTCTGAGCAGGGATTGGATGTGATGGTGTGGCCCGCGAAGTCCCCGGACCTAAACCCTATCGAGAACCTATGGGGGGTCCTGGCTCGTAAAGTGTATGGTGGTGGGAAGCAGTCCAGTAACCGCGATGAGTTGATTGTATGTGTATGGAGGGAGTGGGGTGCTATTTGTGATAATTTACTACAAAAACTGGTGGGAAGTATGCAGAATAGATGCGTGGAGGTGCTGCAAAAGAATGGAATGAAAACGATGTACTGATAGGTCAGAAAGCGGTCCTGTACTGTAGTGGCCCTATCTTTTTAATCACCCTAGTTTTGAATGAAGTTCCCTTCCTTCGAAAGTTGCTGAATTGTTTACCTAAAACTGGTCATATTCGTTCGTCTAGACTCGTCATACTACTAAATATGTGTGCCCTATATGTCAGATTCTAGTGGTTTTGTGGTCGCGTTGATTTTGGGGGGTGGCCCTCTCTTTTTGAGCAACACTGCAGAGTGACTTTGCGAGCATAGCGATGCGAGCCACTTCAAGTAACTATTTCAAGTTCCGGTAAAAAACCGTGCATTTCTACTGTCTGTTGGACATTGGATATTGCCTCATATTAGGTAGGGCTTGGACTCGTATGAAGCCAACTAGCCACCGAGAAAGTATGTAATTTATACAATCCGTATGGTAATTACGCGAGTTGTCGTATGTATAATTTACCTCACTCCCTTCTATGATATCAAATCAAAGGGTAACTTACTTCGTTACACCAAGACTCTGACTACGCAAAACGTTCGCTGTGTTTTTCTGTAGCTCCACTCTGCCCGAATATATTGCTCGAAGATTTTCAAGCAAATATGAAGAACAGCCAAAGAGGACGTCTCTTTGATCCTTTAATATCTCAGCGAAATTTGACCTCATGTAAGGCCAAACGTTGGATATGCACTACACTTCTGTATTCCAATCAGTCGACATCTACAAATGTACAACGAAGAGAAGTTACGAGTCAGGATGGTCTGTGGACTCTTTCACGGATTGTTAGGGGAAACTGCCGTTGTGACAGGTGAAGCGACGACGCACATTTTCACATCACCATCTCGCTGCGTTCGATACGCAGACACCTAGGTTCACAAAGTTCCCGTCGAACGCATGCCGAATTGGTACGCATGTGGGATGGGTTCTACCTGGAATAGCGCTGATATTCGAATGGCGCGATGCGGATCGGGTCCCGGCGTACGCAAGATGGCTTCGTTATACTTAGACTACATCATCAAAATGTCCCCTTCGTCGTTTCCAGTGATCGGTCAACCTGCCTCGATACGGCCGCTTCCGTCCCCCACAAGAAAAGTGGCAGGTTACCTCGATATTTCAGAGAAGGGCCATCCAGCGTTTTGCATTGGATATCGAGGAAGCCCAGAACAATTTTGTATGACAGGACGAGTAAATCACTAGGTATGAATATGAGAAATTGGAGGGTGGCGTCAAATGGTCATATTGATGGTTGTGATTCGGATTTGGAAACCCGGTTTGAGGCGCCGGTTTATCCCGTAGGTCAAGGGCAGGGCGACTGCCGCTCGCTATATTTAGTCGCCATGCCTCTTTCTCTTGCGCCCTTCCACCGCTTGCACAGTCGTCCGTTTCTTCCTTTTCTGAGAGTGTAGATATAGAGGCATATTTATCGGATGGGTGAAAATCGTTGAATTACAAGAGGAGAAGAGTTGCAAGGTGCAGAAGTGGGGACAGAGTCTCACTATGGGTGCTAACCGCCGCGCTAGGGCGTGGCCCTCGGGTCTCTTGTTGTGCCTCTTTTTGCAAGTTTCGACTTTTAGCGATCTAGGTTCGGTTCTTGAACTCTTTCCGTTCCTTGAGGACTATAACATAGTTTCTGCTACGCTACCGGCACTCACGCAGCCCAAAGGGACCTTCATAGATTTCCTTGGTATCTTTTTCAGGGTGTCTCTGATCGCATGAAAGACATTTCACGTGGTATTGGTCAGCAATCACGAATAATGACAGCTAGCTAGCATGCAAGACCGTGTAGGAAACTGAGTTTACCTCAGCTGGGATCAATGGAAATCCTACATACTTGAAAGTTAAGTCTAACTTATTGTCTTTTGGGCAGAGCTTTCTGGAGAACTAAATCCCTCGTATATTCTCCGACTGTATTTTCCGCGAAGGCTATGACACCATCGCTCAAAAACCAGGGCATTTGTTCAAGAGTTTTGGTTATAATTAGCGCGGCGGAGGCGGTGGAAGGTTTTGTTCGTCGACGACGTGAATGACTCATGCCAGGATGTTTGTCATGGTTGCACGCATTTTCGTGGTGAAGTGGAATAGGCGAGCAGTAAACACAACAGAAGCTAATTGCCTCTTCGAAAGCTCCATACTTGAGTGGTCCGCCGCATGACAAGACTATGAGAGACCTCACTTCTGACATTAACGTGGGCTGAAACTGTGAGTTTTCGTCCTCCATTTTTTGCAGAGAAAATTGATGTTGTACGTGGCCAGTTGTCCGAGAGGCACTGAAATGTTGTGGACAGGTAGGTCATTCTGTCACAATTATGTCGAATGAAATCATAAAATATATCGTGTATCGAAAATAGTGACACGCTTATATATATCTGGCCTGATATGATATCGATTGTGCCTCCAGCTTCTCGACACTAGTTGGGTTTCTACTATCCTGTCTCTGTGTCACATACGCGGCCACAACAATCAAGGAGTATTCGAAAACCTAAACATTTTTACTGCCAGTGGTATGTATGAGTGCCCAAGACATAATTACGCAGGAAATGCGTACTTGTGCGCATGACACTCAAACGTTCCAAATTTGAACTGTAAGGGTATACTTTTGGAAGCTTACCAGCGCCACAAAATGAAAAGTTTTTCGAGAAACTTTTCATTTTGTGGCGCTGGTAAGCTGAGAGAATTCGAATGATAAATAGTACAACCAAGACCGCTCCTTGACCTCCACTTTTGAATGTTCGAAAGTATCCTCATATGAGGTCGCTCGGCCGAGTATGAGGCCAATTGCTCGAATGACGAATTGGAAGTCAATAGTGGCAAGTTGCGAACGAGAAAATGACGATGTGTGCCAAGATTTGCCCGAATATTAGTTTGGAGAGGTATTAAAAGTATAGGCGGTGGAAGTGGAGAGACATAAAGTTCAAATTATTTGCGAGAAACCATTTATGTAGAACAAATATATTTTGGACATTATATCAATCAGTCGACGGATTTTTAGAAACCCTAAAACCGTAATTTTTCCGACGTAATATAGTAACTGACAAATTGGCGCTACTTCATTTCGCATTTCGTTAGTTTTAGATATAATTTTGGTCTATGGGTAATAGTACATTATTGTGCAAAATGAACCCTGTTTTTGGAATGCGAACCCTGTATTTTGAGGTCACTGGATTAGGGTTAGGGGGTTCGTGGAATAGGGATTGCGGAAATAGAGGTTGTCTAACGGATTAGGGGAAGGGTTTGGGGATAGAGGGAAATGGAAAGTACTTGCGAACTGCTTGAAAAACCAGCTGACTGTGCAGGGTAAAAATTTTCTGCGTTATCAGCCTGCAAAGAGGGTTCATTTTGCTGGTAATGGTGCATTGGTAGACACTTTACTTGCTGCGCCTTGTTGTTGGCGGTACCGACGTGTCGAAGACCTGGTATAGATCCTCCTGTACAAGTCTTGCCAGCATTTACGACACGTCTACAAGATATCATACTTTCGCGTGCAGTTACGGTGTAGCTGGAAATGCTTTATTGACTTACATTGATTGCCGTAGGATAGTCCCATAATCCTCCGAGCCTCTATTCTGGTGTGCAGTAGCGGGGGCTGTGTTGGTGGACAACACAAGACCCCACTCTTCATCTCGGTTTACAATTGAGTTGTGACTGGATAGAGAAGAGAACGATATTTATTTCGGCGAATGTGGACATAGCCGTTGAAACGAAATATCCATCTCGAATCTGTACTTTATTTAGAATATAATCATGTATGAAAGCCTGACAGGACGCAGCCGGTCTTATAGAGAAGGCTTGTATTACGGAATTTGGACTCAGGTAGTGGAGAAGACAGGAATTTCCACAAACCTGCTACTCAAGTCCTTTTTGTGTTCGAAGAAAATAAAATTTCCGTCGGTTTCGAACTACAGACGCTTGACAATAAATTACAAAATGGAAGAAAACAAATTCCGTTGCTTTCTCTGATATTTTCCTTGCATAGCATGAATATTATTCTTAAATTCAACGAAGCAAACAAAATGTACGTGACAACGCATCTTTTGAGCCAGGATACCCCTTTCTTCTTCTCTATCATTTACGGAACACACGCTATATACGTGCATCCTTTGCTCCTACGACACATGACCAGCAAGCCAGCCGTCTCCTGGAATTGTATCGCTACCATGGTTCATACACGTGCCAACAAAAAGCATGATTTCACCTCGTCCCTCGTTCCGCACCTGGCACTTAGCACTTCTGAAACCGGCCGGCATCTTCAAGCTGCGCCACTCAGTACTGTCCTCGAAGGTCGCCCCGACAGATGCTATACTTGTCACAGTGCCTGTCTCCCCTCACCCCCAGCGGACTGTCGTACGCGAACAGCTTTATTTGTGTATGATCCTCTCTTTCTTGTCAACCATCTTTCCCACCACTACCGATCATCCACACACATCTCGTATCTATGAACTTGATTCCCTTGCCGCTCCTTCCGCGTCCTTGGCATATTCCAAGTACCTACTTCAAAGCAACGTGGGAAAGTTTCCGACCCTTCCCCACCAACCTTTTTCTCCATCCTCTCGGCCCACAGTCATGTACGCAAATTCCAGGGACAAGGCTTCCATGCCTACTCGCCCTCGCTTAGTGCCCGTCGTCGTTCTTGCATCAATCCCTGTATTTCTTGGCGCCATGTATTTTCAGTTCGGTCAGCGTGATTCAGCTTTTGTTCCTTTGTGTCGCCGGCAAATTGGTCGGCTGACCTTACTTTCGTTAGCTTTCGGGCTTACCAACACGTCAGTCGAGCACACAATGCTGGAACACAATTGTGCATTGGTATCTAAAACATCTCACCGCTTTGTGATACACACAGAAAATCTTGATATGCCGTACTGCAAAAAGTGTGACTGCGTCAAGTTCGAGCGAACTAACTGCAAGTGCCCGCAGCCCGAACAGCAAAATAATTGCAATTTGTGCGAAAAGCTTATCTTCTTACGCCAGCAGCTTGAGGAGCTTGGTGAGTTCGTCTTTCTGGACGCCGATCTTGTTATTCTCAAGCCAGAGTTTTTAGAGCGGCTTTGGTTCCGCTCACGTGCACATGACTTTTTGGCTCGAGCGGGCATTCGCGACGCTACCCCTGCCCACTTTGCACACATCAACTCAGGATTAATGTTCATCCGCCGCGTACCTACTGTTGATTATAACCGTTTGATTGAGCTGCTTTGGAGCATGAAATCAAACAACGATCAAAACATCATCAGCCATTTCATATTCGAACAATACAAGAACTGGGATACTTTGTCCCTGCGATGGCATTGCCGGTACTTATATCGACCATACGTTGACATTCCATTCGATCAGTGCTACACACTCCATGGAAGGGATGCTGCACTCGGTACGATGAAGGAAAACAATGTTAGTTTGCAGGAAGTATAGTTGCATTGGGTAAGTACGGATTTCTGGCAGGACGAAGGATGTTAGAAACTCTGCCGGGGGTTTATACAACTACTTCAATGCTGGAAACAATATGCCCCACGAATTGAAGTTTAGTACGGCTATTGCGTAATGGACAGGTAGTGTATTTACAAAATCATTCTATCTAGCGACTGACTTGTTCAGTATGTGCTGCTCGGTTTCGGCTTAGAGCACATGTAAATTGTAAACCTCGATGACACCAATTAGTTCTGTCCTAACCCACTTTCACTGTATTTGTATTCTATGCCAACATATGTTAGAAGATCCGCGGGGAACTCAACCAAGTCGTGAATGGATACCTCTGCGATAACATCGGTTATCAACTTGTATTTTTAATTGAAGAGCTGACGTTTTCACTCGTACGTATTTGTCGGCATCCATCCTAGAAAAGGATGTCGTCTCGCCCGTAAACATATCCTGGTGCGATTAGAACGAAAATTGAAACGGACTAAACAGATTGCATGGTCATTGCAGGTTAGGATTCAGAAAAGGCTTCGTTGCAAGACAGAAGAGATTTGCACATTCACTGCTAACTTTATAACTTTTCGCTGAATTGTCTTTTTTGTATATAATCTCAGAGTCGCGTTTTGCAGTAAAACTCTCCTCTTGTTGGTCTTTCTTTGTCTTTAGGTGGATTGGTATGCGGCTAACCTTGTCTGTGCACCTAGAAAGTCTTCCAGCATGGAGGCCTCCGGCGTCCATCGACGCCTGTTGTTCGCTTGGTTGCGATACTGTACATGATAACATCATTGTACAGGGAGAGGATTACGCCGTAAAAAATTGGTTTGTGATACTTCTCTTCCTCTCACTGTATTCAGGGCTCTGCCAACTTTGTCTCACATTTAACATCAACACTGTGGGTGATAGCTCGTGCTTGAGGGAAGAAGGCATAGGCATCTGAAGACAGCGGAACCTGCGATGTACAGCATGATTGTGCGATATATAGTGCAGCAAAGTAGACCTGTATGACATCGATATGTGCCAAACGAGCATATCTCAATAAACACTGAATGATTCTGCAATGTACTACAATCAAGAAAATGTTGCCGTCTCCTGCTCGAGCAAACTTTCTCACAAGTTAGTGTTGAGTGCAAAGATCTCGTGACTGGCGACAATGATTTGCGAGTTGAGCTCTTTCCGGCTCTACCGACGTGTATTGTACGCAGTCTTCTCAAGAGCAGATGGTCGTCTGGGTGCGAGCATATGCATCCCGAGTTTCAAATGGGCCCATGGTTTCATATTGCTCCGCATGTATCCCGGTTTGAGAGCGCAGGATATCTCCACGTATAAAACCATTGATTGCTTGACACAGAAAGACTACTGCACATACGTCCAGGAATGTGTCAATAATTCGCCTAAAAAAACAGTCTCCTTTTCTAGTGCTACGCGCACCCATTGCATGCCGCAATAAACCACAAATTTTCAGACGCTCCACGTGGAAGAAATGTTCTAAAAGCTGCTCTTAAATTCGAAAGGAAAGAACCTCAGGTGAGGTCTGCTCATGAAGTGGACTATTTGAACTTGAGGTTCTACTTGCCACATTGACAACCAATAACTAGATGCTCACTACTTCTGATCGTACTAGGATTTCGTACACGATCTTCAAATCCACTCCAGTGTCCAATGGACATTTGGCCTTACACTGTATGAGGCCTTATTGCCTCGCAAGTTTCTTTTCGCATTTGCAGGTAAGGTGTGGCGGAGCCGGCAACCGGGCATTTGGACTGCATAGAAGTAGGTGAGGTATCATACACGTCGTATGACTAGCATATCCATCATATGTATACAAAACCTTCCGTTCTTTCTCAGAGCTCAGTTGGCCTCATATGGGGTCAGCTTTGAAGCTCATACTAAGGCGTCATTAAAACGTCCAAATTAGATGTTCTTGGTATCTACTGGCAGCTCTTGGAGTATTCTTTCCGGACAGGGTGTTGTACTACTGTATAACTCGACGGACTTGTCGAGCAGGCACGGTTGAAGTGCGACGGAGTTTGCAAGCACGCACGTTGCTACCGTAGAAGGTAGCGAAGCGGTATACACGTATTACATGCAGCATTTTCATCATACGTGTCACGAAGTATACATACTGTCCTGGTGCTCAATTGGCGTTCTATGTGACCAAATTTAATTTTTTTTGCACTTGCCGCATGACGCGAAATCTCAGCTCCCCTAAGCCTGTTCATCTGTGCTAAGAGAAGGCTGGCAAAGATAACACTTTTTACAGAATATACACTTTGCGACTCTTGCGGGCGAGATTTGGGAAAAAATCGCCCGCTTAAATTATACCAATTTTGGCACTAGATGTTGTCTATTCACCACCTTTTCTTCTGCTGAAATCTTCCCCTGTTCATCCGAGGTAGTCCTATTTCGTCATTGCAGATCATTTGAGAGGCTTTGTCGGCAGTAATTTGTAGAAGCGCAAAGGGAAATCACAGCATATTCGGGAAAAGAGCACAGGGAATCCAGCAGTTCAAACGAAATCGACTCTTAAACCATTCATAAAATTTGTTTCTCGGCGTCAGGAGTATCAACCTTAGCCATATGGGGGGGCCAAACACTGGCCTTATTCCGTAGGAGGTACGCGGCCTGGTAAACAGACATTAGCTTTACCAATACTTGTAATTAGTGTCAGTGTACAATTAGTGTCACTACACCAATAGTCTCACGTATTCAATTTAAGTTCTGAGGACCTGCAGAATTTACTGTAAGAACTCATCAAAAAGCATCGAGAGTTGTTAAACCAGGCCTACGCGAGCAGCAGAGACGACAGGACAAGATCTCATTCAAGAGATATCACTCTGAACAATGCTACTGCGCATCTGACGGAAGCGAACAGCGGGGGGAAGTCGGATGAAGCTGAAGGCGACGTAGACGAGCACGGTGACGTGAATTGATCTGATGACTTTGAATCTCTTACAATAGTTAAGCTGCTATCTTTGTAAAGTTGTGCTCGTTTCCTGTCATCATGTTGGATGTGACTGATACTATGCCTGTTTCAATGCATCGCATTTGTCGTGATACAAAGAGTGTAGAGTTGACTAATTCCCCGCTGCTGTATTAGCATACGAGACAGTATTTTGAAACGTATTCAAATAGTGTCAGTGTGTAAATATTATACCCTACACTATTCAAATACTTGCGAGGAAATATGGGGCGTACAATTAGTTTCCGGCGACACTAATTATAGCTTAGGTGTAGGTAGCTCGAGTGTCTATCGGACAGTGGAGCTTGCCTCATATGGGGCCAACTAACCATCGAAAAAGTATGAAAAGTATACAATACGTATAATGACCATGTTCGTTGTTGTACGTGTAATTTACCTTGCCCTCTTTTATGATACTAAAATGAAGGGTTGCAAACTCCGTTGCACTCAAAATCCTGACTGCGCAGTAAGTCCGCCAAGTTTTTCTACATCTTTACTCCGTCCGGGTAGAGTACTCCCCGACATCTAGTAGATATCAAAAACAGCGAAAGTGGACGTCTCCTTGACCATTTAATATCTCCGCGAAATTTGACTTCATACGAGGCCAACTGTCCAGCAGACACTAGCTAGAATACATCGCATTCTTGGGCATCTCACCTGACAAAAAGAAAAGGCGAACAACGCATGTGCTGTATAAACCGATGCATACTCCGACATACCCATGAAAACAGACTTAGAAATTCAAACTATGTTTGTAACATTGGTTCTACACAATCCTACGAAACGACATATTATAGCTCTCAAAAATTGATTGCTCTTCGTGACGATCATGAAGAGTGTAGCACTCTGTCGGCGAAATGTCTCGTCCTCTGGATGTCAAGAATCGACAATGCCATTTCAGCGATAAAGAGTCCCAGTTTTCGTAGTGCTCGTAAACAAATCTCGTAATGACGTTTTGGTCATTGTTCGTGCCCATTTCCATCTGCAGACGAAGCATGTCTCTGTAGTCCAATCTTGGGAGAGAGCGCATGAAGAGAAGACCAGAATTGAACGGACTGTAATACCTCGAGACATTTGTGTTTGCATGTCCGTAGGCTGCCAGCACGTCGTGCACACGCGATCGCGCATACAACCTATCCAGAAATGCTGGCTGCAAAATAATGAGGTCATCATCTAGGTAGAGCATTTCCGCTTCCGCGTTTAGGATGTCTGCAATGAAAGATAACTTCTCGCAAAGAGCACAATCATGACCACTTGGATCTGGGCATTTGCAATTGGATGGTACGAACTCGCGACACTCGCAAACTTTGCAGTATGGCTGATTGGTATCGTCAGTATAAACAAAGAATCTATGCTTATTTTCCGCGATGACGGCGCAGTTGTGCTCAAGATGAGATCTCTGGGAAGGTCTATTGAACGACAGAGTGAATATGTCGAGTCTATCGGAGGGGTTCGTGTTAGTCAAGCTCAAAGAAAATGTCAGTGCAACGCCCGCCCAAACGGCTCTGCACAATAATACACAGCCGACAACCAGAATCAGCACCCCGATACACAGAATGATTTGAAAGTACACGGATGACTTTCTTATCGTGAACTTATGCAATTCTTTGTTTTCGTCTATCTTGCAATCCGTGGGAGGATTCACAATTGATTTTCGACTCAACGCATTCTTGCCCTTCGTCTCCTGTGCGTGCCGCAGGCGCAATGGCATTTTTGAGGAGAAGGGATGGGTCCTTCCTGTGAACTGGGAGATCTCCTTAAGCCATCATAGCAGTGTCAGAGGTATTGTACGGGGCGCTGGGATGTCGCAGCAGTTGTGATGGCTGCACCTTCGCGAGCTCTACGAAGCTGTGCACCATTGGAACGTTCATATGCAACAGCACACAAAATTCCTTCGATGTCATCACTTGCAAATATCGACTTGTACGATACTACTTCTCAAGAGCCTTTGTTGTTGAAAGGCTAAGTAGGCGTGCTGGTGTTGATACTGACGTGTCAGAAATGTTTGATTGGCGGCACATATTCTTGTCCAGAAACTGGTTTTTCTGGACTTTATTTTCATCGCCAAGTATGATTTGTTACCTGAAGCGTCCACTGCAGTAGGCGTAACCCCTCTGCCTAGTCCCCTTGGAAGGCGTAGTGTCGTCATGATGTGAGGATTCTCTGTCCTGCATGTGGAGGGTAACGTATTACTGACATATGGTTGATGTCGCTGAGCTCGTGTTTCAGGATTTAGCGGTCTATTTGTTCGGAGAGCTCGCAGCATGTGTTTCTGGGAGGAAACAAATGCTGGAATTGCACGCTATGCACCAGTAGTGGTAAGAGTCTGTCACGTGATCGTGCACGGAGATTACCAGCACAATATAACATAGTAGTCATTCACACAGCCAGTACCAAATCCCAGGCTGCAAAACCACGAGGGCGTAAGCCGGGTAGAGCATCTCTCTGGGTCGGTGTTGATGACGTCTACGACAAACAAAAGCTTCTCATAAAAAGGGCGCTGGTTTTGCATGGTTTAGTGCAAGTATTTGCACTTCGACAAGATAGATGGGTTTTGCTCGCATCGCTGGCTCCTATGCCCTCTCAGAGTCGTCGTCCCTGTCATTCAGGATTCGGTGACCGGTTGGGAAGGCCATTTTTAATTCGTATCAGATGCGCAAGGGGTAACAACTGCTCAATGGCTTCTGTCAAAGCCCAACATGCGGTTCTCGTTCTACGAGACGCTGTAAAGGCATGGAACGATACTGCCAAAACAAGCTGGTGCTTTGATAAATTCGCAATCTAGCTTGCAAGTTGAGTTGGAAAAGCTTGTTTTTAGAAAGGTATAGTAGAAGCTTTGTAGAAATCGCTAATGAAATAGAAACCACTCCCCACATAAACTACGCATTCAGGCACAACGATCCCTCGTTACTCTCATCATATCTTTACTATAGCTTCGTGCGTTAAGAGTTTCCAGCCAGGATGGCAGTCACTGCACATTTAAAAATTCATATCCACTTGAAAAGTACCAGAGGACCAGCAGTCGTGAGCACTGTAGCCGAGAGGAGCGTTGTATGAATGACGAAAATGTAGCCAGAGAATTGTACAGATTCTTCTTTTTGCCGTTCCCTCTTCCGACATGCATGCTCAAAACCGCAACAAAGCTTTGGTCGGCATGATTCAGTTATTGAAACGTTTACGTGCGGGAAAGGCCCTTTTGCCAATCTCAAAATCGACAAAAACACGTATCGCTCAGCTGAAATTCATGAGAATGGCTGAGGATGCTTCCGCTCGAACGGTTTCCCGATGACGACCTTGGTCCGATTGAAAAATGCAGGTTATCGAAAATGAGAAGCGAGCCAGACCTCCTCAAGAAAAATGTGTCAAAGAAGAGCAGTGGAATGTGACAAATGGGTAGCAAGTTTCAAGACTCACCTACCTGATCAACATCTTCTTTTAGGGAGGGCATGAGAAATGAATAGAATTTACTACATTTTTGAGACACTACAGGATTGACGGGCAAATGTTGATGGCAGCAATTTCAGATGACCAGGATGGAATGGAACTTGGTGCGTGCCCTACATAACTCGTATGGGTGCCCTAACAGATCTAAGGTCCGCGCATAAACAGCAAGACCTCCACCGTGGCGCAAAACAGCATTTCCGGTATAGAGAGTTTCCACCTTCTGCGGAGCGCGGTGTTTGTACAAATTCGGCGGAGTCAACAACCGTGGCAAGTTGAGCAATACAGCAGAATACGGACAAAATCAAAAAAAAACCCGACGCGGCGGCATGAGCGCGGAAGAAGGTGTGTAGAGACCGGGGCAGCAGTGTCAAGACCCAGTTACGCAAACCTTCTACATGTCAAAAATAGTTGCGATAGAAAGCCCATTCAGATAACATCCGCCGTAGTGATGATCTTGACGGGCGATTCGGAGGCATTCTCTGGAATATCTTCTGCTTCAGCTGCGACTTTCGAAGCCGCCCTTCCAACTAATTCATCGGAGCTCTCCAATGTACCATGAGTACTTTCCGAGGCCCCCGCAAACAGAAATCGACGTGGCGGCACAAATGTAACGCGGGAAGTTTGTATGCACTTGTCCCCCTCAGCAGCTCCGAGAGCAGAAACGCACTCCTCACTTGCCTGCCGCAAATCTGACGGACTGCCAGTCGCAACAACTCCGATCTCTGTGTTCGATTCTTTTTTAGGCCTTGCAGTATCTTCGTTCGAGTCCTGCTTCATGCTTCGCTTAGCAACACCACCGTTAGCATCAGGATCCAAGATCGTCTTCTTCAAATCGGGCCAACCCAATGCCTTGCATAACTCGCCAGTCACCACATCGCAGTCTCCCAACAATTCGACATCAAAATCGTAGCCCACAAGCTCACGGTTGACCAAAATCCGCGGCACGTTATCTCGAAAGTACTGCGGAATCCGCGCAACGGGAGCCACTTGCAAACTGGTCCCCAACACGAGAAGTAGATCTGCCTCCGCGACATCGCGCTCGAGATTTTCCCCCACGCGCTTTGGCAAGTTTTCTCCGAAAAAGACAATGTCCGGTTTCAGCACGCCCATCGACTCTGCATCTTGCTCGCCGTCTTCCTCGCTCCCCGAATCTTGCTCACCTGCATGCCCACCTGCCTTTGCCCCACTCCCCTGCCTGCATTGCCGACATAACGGCACTATCCCCGCCGCAACTTCAACGGCAATCTCGGTGCCCGGTATACTCACACGGCAGCTCTTGCGCATGCAGGTCGCAGACAAAAATGAGCCATGACATAAAATGACGCGATCCTCGGACACACCCGCACGACGCTCTAAACCGTCGATATTCTGCGAGTAGTTTCTCAACAGCTTTCCACGCGCCTCCAGCTCAGCCACAAAAGCGTGGGTAGCCGACGGACGCAGGTGCGTGCTGGGCATGACGTCTTTCGCAAACGAATAAAACAGACGCGGATCCATCTTAAACTCCTCCAAATCAAAGATGGCCTGCGGATCTGCCAGCCCAAACCGCTCCAGAACCGTATCATATAGCCCACCCTTCGACCGAAAGTCCGGGATCCCACAGCTAACCGACACGCCCGCCCCCGTAAGCACGACAATCTTCGTCGCCCCCTCAATCAACCGCCCCACATCCGTCACCTCCCCAATGCCCAACTGCAGCCTCTTCCGCGGCACCCGCAGTGCATCCAGGTCTTCCTCTGCCAACTCATACACCGCGCGGCACATGCGCGCAACGGTATTCAGATCTGCTGCGAGCGTCGGCTTGGCCTGCAGCGCGGCAAGCACGGGTGCCGCTACTGCGCGGCCGCAGAGACGGCCACGTGCAGCGGGCGCATCGGCGTCGAATAGAGCGGTGACCGCGCACGAGACAGACGCCCCCGCGGCGACCTCGGCGGCGAGCGCTGCCGCAAACGCGGCGTCGCCCGCGCTCGACTCGGACGAGGACGAAGGACTGGAATTTGGGCGGCAGGGCGGAGGAGGAGGGGGTGGAGAGCTCGGGGATTGAGGCTCCGGACGTGGGCGCTTGCGCGCGCGTTCGGGAGAAGGAGGCATGGTGGGGAGTACGCGGGATGGGAAGGGGGAGGAAGAAATAGCCGGTGCCCGCCCCTTGGTGTGGATGTGGAAGATGGAGACTGAAAATTTTGGTGTGGGAAAAATTCAAGATCGAGAGTGACGGCGGTACAGGTGTTGGGCCGGAATTTGCACGTCTGGCTGAGCAGAGACAGGTTTCCGGCGGGACAGGAGACCGGGGAGAGGGTGGCGGGGTACACGGTTTGGTTTGGATGTAGGGAGGACCCTCGTGACTGATGATAGCTTGCGCGTAGTCAGGTTGAGAACGGAACGATAATATGACGTTTTGATCGTGTAACCCTGCTCAACAACGCTGCGGCTGAACGACATGTTATCGGCAGACCGAGCTAAAGTTCTGGATTTGCAGATTGTAGGCCTGGTTGCTGTCGCTGATAGAAGCTGGTACAGGTAGAGCATGGAAACTTTGGGCGTGGATATGGGACTGCGTTTGCCATGACCTTCCTTCAAATCCCCTATTTCGTTCACATTTTCCGTCACCTCCGTCGCCAGTGTTTGCCTACGTTTTTGTAGGGTGTTCTTGACATCTCAGGCAAAGAAGCATCGGAAGATTGTCCCCCGAGATGAGTAGTCTGCGGGGAAACGATTGGCATGACGACTGCAAGGGGCAAATAGAATGCGTAGACAGCGATAGACAGTAACATTTGCACAAAGCACGACACTCTTCCACTACTTTAAGGTGATGTTGCAACGGAGTGATGAATTGGTAGCAGTGGCGAGCTGTGGGATCTTACATCCTGACAAGTTGGGATTTGAACGGGGTTTCGCTCCACGTGTTGATATGAAACAGAAGCATGGCAAGAATTCTGGCGCTTCTTTCCCGCAGAATGTTGGTAGCGACTGTGTTGATAGAGAGTTTGGTACATATTATCGGAATTCCGACACAATCGCACAGGATTCCGCCGGAAAAACCGAGCAGTGTAACTCTCTTTAACTTTGTTTGTTCCCCACAGTGATTGCCCTGTAGACTTCAAGTCGAAATTAACGGAGAAGAAACTTAGAACGTGAGTATTGATTCTCGAGATTTAGTTCGCTTCACGACTACTTTCCGTCCCCGTCCTACTGCGGTACTCTCCTCACATTTTCGTCTCTGTTCCGCTCAGAGGTTCTGTGTCAATTGTCTTCACCAGGCCGAAACATTTTCAACAACGCTACATAGAGAGCTATACGACAAATGCGTGAGCACGTGGAGTATGAAGGTACAGGTAATTTGAGTTTCTCTTCCCACACGAACACAACATCGCGAAATATGAATACTTCCTACCCCTCCGAGGACGTTTGTACGAGGCAATTTTTAAATTCAAACCCCTCCCGCCACGGTTACGGTCGCTCCATGTCAACCAATTCACAGGCCCGTCCCAGTGTCTGTCGCTCCTCACCTTCCTGTCAATCTTCCACCGCCCCTTCTGCATCATGGAGCACTCTGCTCTCACGCCGGTCTCCCGCGGCCTAGTCCTTCCCTCCCCGCACACTCCCCTGCTCGCCTCCGCAACCGGCAACTGCCTCGACCTGCACGATCTGCACACCCTCTCCCTCGTTCATACTATCACTACTGCCTCCCCCATTTGTGCCCTCTCTTGGGGCTTCTCCACCCACCACGGTCCCCTCGTAGCCGCCGTCTCCTCCCCTTCCAACTGTGTCGTCGTTGTCGCTGCTCATACTGGGGCTGTTGTGCTTGACGTGCATGACTCTCCGCTTCCAATCGCCACCTGCGCCCTTTCCGACTATGGCGTCCTGCTTCTTATTGCCGAGCATGGAATCTCGTGCACGCTCGTCGACGTCGACCGTGCGCGGGTCCTTGCGGAGCACCCATTCCCAAAGACTCGCACGCTTGCCGCTCCTCTGCACGCATGGGATCCGCGAGGAGACTTCATGGCCATCGTGACGCGCGTCGCGAGCGTGGATGGGCTTCTGGTTCTGTCAGTACTGGGCGGGGGAGTGGTTGGCGCCTTGCGTGGGCCGGAGGAGCTCGGCGGCATATCAGACGTTGCCGGTGTCATCTGGCTTCCAAAGGGAGGGGGTATACTTGCATGGGGAACACCAGCAGACCCTTTGGGAAATGCGGCGCTTGTATTACTGTCAGACAAAGGGCGAGTGGTCAGGTGCGGTGCGCCGAGCGGGGCGCCGGCGTTTTTCGGTGCGGAGGAGACGGAGGAGGGTGAGGACGGGGATGAAAACGAGACTATAGAACATTTGGAGGGATTGCGTGGGCTAGGAATCAACACTCTGACTGTGAGCGTGGACGGGCGGCTTGCTGCTATTGGGGGGTATGATGGCGTGGTGCGACTCGTGAACATCGATATGTGGACGGAAGTCAAGATGTTTGGGCACGACCAACCAGAAGTATGCCCGCTGGCCCCGCCAGTTGTGTTTCGAGAGTGCGGAAAGCTCGTGCACAGGGAAACTGACGAGACGAGTGTGCGCCGTGCGGAAGACGAGAATCGCGTGGGAGCGGGTAACCAGAAAATACCGCCGGAGAGAGGCATGATGCGGCAAAGCTACTTTGAGACGCTTGGCACGGATGGCACCGTCGAGATTGGAAAGCGAGTGCGTAGTAATGGAAGCCCGAAGTCATTGCGATTCGGCGTGAGTCATGTGGAGTTCTCAGTCTGTGGTACCCTTCTGGCGAGCCGGAGCGACAGGTGTGGTAATGTTGTGTTTATATGGAATACATTGCTTGTACGACTGAGTGCAGTGATAATTATGGAAGCAGATGCGCGTAGTTTGCGATGGAGTCAGACAGGCTGGAGGGAAGCAAAGCTGGCGATAGGTTGCGGCACAGGGCACGTTTATCTGTGGGAACGAGCTGGAGTTGCAGCTGTTCGCGTCAACCAGCTGGGTCGAAGAAATGTGACGTTTACTGCTCGGAAGGTGGTCTGGGGGCAT